>NJDC01005303.1:81587-105020 GCA_002245475.1 Calephelis virginiensis
GACATCATTCTTAGACAACAGACAAATTCATAAAAAAAAAAGTATCTTCACGCCCATATCCCCGAAGACGTAGGCAGAGGTACAACCAAGGCACCCACGACTAGCCGAAGACACTAAGTCCCACAATGTGATAGGTGGCAAGCCTATCGCCAACCGGGTACATTTCCAATCCCGACCAACATTTTTTTTTATTAGAAAATTGGAGAAATCCAATTTTTTTTTGTTGGCCGACCCGGGATTCGAACCCGGGGCCTCATGTAGTAAAGTCCAACACCCGGACCGCTAGACCACAGAGGCGAAAAAAGTGCTTTCAAAAGTCAAATAAATTTTAGGAATAAATTTGTCAAACTGGATTCATACTATCGGATGCGGCTGACGTACGCAGCTGACAGCCGCAATTTACAGGGTATCTGGATAATGTAAGAAGGTATACTGAGCCATGTAAACTATCGGACGTAAATCGCGGACGTGACCCTGAGCGTTCGGACGTTCGAAAGATATCTGGCGCGCTGTATGTTTATGGCAACGGTAAGCGTACACACGTCTTATCAGTCGCGGCTGATATGTTCCCAACTTTAGAGTTAACTACATAAGTATAGGTTATTAATGGCGCTTAGTGACTATAGTCTACGTCTTCGACGATCGTCTGACAGGTTGTAGCAAAACGACATTATACCACTACAATAAATCTTGTTTGTTAGTATCATTGGCATCTAATTAATTAGCGCAAATATGGCGCACATTGGCGCAAATAGCTGTGGGGAACGTGTGGCAAGTGTCCACGGAGCTAATATTATATTATGAGCATAGTATAAAAACTGCTTTAAGCAGAGACTTTCATCACTTATAGCAGCTTTTAGGTATCAGTTCTCAGGAAGGGCGCTTCAAATGAGAAAAAGAAGAGGTAGATATTATAGTGTACTAGCGTACTTAGTAATATGATAGACTTAGACTGTCTTATTAATAAACAGACTAAAGCAGGAGCAAAGTGAAGTTGATATTATAGTCTGTATCACAATATAACAAAGACTATAATACCTGGTGTTTCATGTTTATTAACAATTATTTTAAGAAAAGTCAACAAAATTTTATCAACGACTTTAAAAATAACAAAATGGGTGTAGTAACCTCGGTTAGAGTCAAACGAACAGAAGTTAGGTACTTAATATTTTCTTAGAAGTTTAAGTCCCAAGTGATAAGATGAAAGTGACGAAACCCTTTTTATTATTTAGTATTTAATAATATTGTAAATAGATAAGTATTTTAGTACTTTATTAAGTCGGCAATTGTTTTTGTTTTATTAAAAGAATTCAAAGAGTAGGTATATTTTTATTTATCATAATATGTCCTTACTGCACCGGATTACATTTATATATCCACAAAACAAAAAAAGGCTAAGCCTGCTGTTTTAATAACAATATAAAGTGCTAGTGCACAAGCTTTTATTTATCTTGTGATATAATGTCACGTATATGAAAGTAGGTACGAGGTTCCTAACTGTTTGTGATTGGAATCTTGTGAGATCATTTTGAGGTAGGTATATATCTTCAACCGTAAGCTAACATTTTTAGGTATATACACGTTTTTTCAAGATTGCGGACCAATTCTTTTTTAACGCTTTCCTACATTACAGGTGCCAAATGAAAAGGCTTGTTTTAAAAAAACTTGAAAGTTAAAGTGACGTTATACTAAATCTATTACAGCAAACGTCTTCTACTGTGTATTATTTGTTTATATTATGTGTTTATTCTAAATTTTGAACAGTCATCCCCGCGTTGGCCCGGATACCCTAAGTACAATAGTTAATAGTTATTTGACTATCTGTTTCTCTACCATGCAGCTCATAAACAAGTAGCGAGCACAGATTAAATAGGGCATTACCAACAAGACTATTGGTAATAGGGTGCTGTGCAAAAACTGGCCCCGGTAAGGATCCTCCTTACCTATTCCAGCCACCATACTAACTTTGTCATCAAGCCTATAGGCCACGCTTATCTCTTATTATCAGGAGAGCCATGAGCTTGTTCGCTAACCTCTCACATAGGTAAATAAAAATTATCTTAAACGGTTGAACTGATTTTCAGGATACATAAAACTTAAATGTCAATGCATTGCTGTGTAGTTAAGCTGAGATGATGGAGGCCAAAGGTGGGCATAGGAACACCTGAAATACCCAACATCATCCTATTCTGTTTGGGCTTCTCATATACTTCTTAAAATCACTGCTTAGACCAGTCCTTTCAAATAAAAACTTGTAACAGAAACAGGCTTTTTGCTAAAACAATTGTAGAGACAATTTTACATGTTGATAATTCTGTGTTTACTTTGGGTATCTTTTATTCAAGATGTTAGCGGCAAACTGTTGTTTATATAATATATTTATGTCGTCTTGGACTTGACGTTCGATTTGAGATACAGAGATTTGACATTATTTCAAACATCTGTTTTGTCGTGACATTTTGTATTTTCTCGGGACTGGAGATATCATACGAAATATCGGGACAATCCCGACGAATCCTGACCATCTGGCAACCCTACTTAGACCCTACATAAGAAGCTGTTTGTATTTGGTCTATAAATATTAATGAATAGGTTTTTTAGCTTCCAAAATGTATACTTTACGACCAATACCATAGTTGCAGTAGATACTCCATCTAATCTAATTTAATACTCAAAATTATCTAAGTATATATACACTTTGTTATATATATATATAACAAATTTCGGGTTTGTTACAACCCTTATAACTTATAACTCGAGATCTGCTGGACCAAATTTGATGGTTTTTGATTCTTTGGATTTGTCTCCGCCCCGAATAGCAGAATACACCTTAAAAACAATAAAAACAAAAAAAAATATGAAAGATGATTTGTCTATATCTTAATATATATAAATTACGTGTCACGTTGTTTGTCCGCGATGGACTCCTAAACTACTTAACCGATTTGAATCAAATTTGAACACCGTGTGCAGTTTGATCCAACTTGAAAGAAAGGATAGCTTACATCTCAATTTATAATCAAAAAAATTAACATCCGACCGAAGCCAGAATAGGCAGCTAGTAGGTATATAAAAGAAAGTCGTGATAGTTAAACAGATTAGGGTGAAAATTAATGGAGAGGTAGCTTTGAACCGGGAGAAGGACATGGGGTACATTTTATCCCTTACAACAGCGAGGAAACTAGGAAAAACGACATTTTAATTTTTCCCATACAAGCTGAGCGGCAGAACGAAGTTCGCCGGAACAGCTAGTATTGATATAAAAAAGTCAACAATAAATTTAATCATTCTAATGCTTTAGGAAGTCTCATTCAAGATGAAGCAGGATTGTTGATGATCCTTACAAGGACCAAAGATGTTAGCGATCGGCCAACGATATTGATGACGGACCTTGTTCTAAGGACCCAAGATGTTGGCGATCCTTACAAGGACCAAAGATGTTACTGATCCCCGGTTCGAGGGACCAGCGTCCTATGGATTGGTAGCGGACGCGAGACTTGCTTCGCCGCTGATAAGCCAACGTGCCTGTGACAAACAGGCAATTGGTCACAGCTGAGAGGGCCTGGCCGGGGTAGGGGATGTTAGTGCTACTTGGGAACTGTCCCTACGTCCCTACAAGAGATTAATAAAACCGTCGATTAAATCGTAAACGAAAATACACTTTAATCATCTGAGTTACAATAATAGTGAACTGTAAACACTAAATAGGTTCTGATTCTCCCGTATTGCCGTATTCTTGAAATATTCTTGCAGTATTTCTTCCAGTTTTCTTGCAGTGGTTCTTCCAGTATTATTCCAGTGGTTCTTCTAGAGTTTCTTCTTTCTTCTTTCTTCTCGTAGCGAAGATCAGACCCGGAATGCTGGTCGTATTCGCATGAGTTGTCTTCTTGCTCCCTGGTTGTGGGCAGAAAAATGCTTTCGGCCATTTTGCTCCTTTCCCATGGGATCTTCCGCTGGCCGTCACTATGGCCAGGTCATTGGATGCGGAAATTTCCAGTAGAATTCTTAAAATGTTTTTAAATTGTGTCTGATTTCTTGTGGATGTCAATTCCGGGGTCTTCGCTTTGAAGTTCAAGTTTCATTTTGAGTTCCGTGTCCATCTCTCCTCCTCCCCGTTGTCTTCACACCGCCTCTGTGCGATCAGCCCTACCGGGTGAGACCCTTATGGGAGGCCCAGCAGGAGCGATCAGCGAACGAAGGCAACGACTATGTCTTGTTTGGATCTTGGAGGTCTCTAGGGAACCGCTTCGTGTCAGGTGGGCGCGGGTGCCATGGAGCGATGCTGGTCGTCCAGATTGGCCGTCTTTTTATACATTTCGCGGCGGAAACACCGACAATCACGTGCGAGCATAGGTTTCATCCAATCACGTTGTCAGAATTCGAACCAATCATTTATCGTATAATTACGGTTCTGTCTTGACATTTTGATGTCGTACCTTATAGGGGTGACTCGTGCGAGACTAGCACGGAACGACACTATTTGTTCTTTTCTAATTTCTAAAAAAAAATTACTTTGTATGTTTTATGATTCTTATTTTTTGTATGTTCACATGTCGGCGTGCGACCTTAACAAGGATTTAACAGCAAAAATGCCAAATATGGTAGGTATATTGTAGTAAAATTGTTGTTTTTTTTTGTAAGTAGGTACTTAATTCAGAAATGCCTACACAATGCAAAGCTCAAGTTATCTTTGAACCCAAATTTCCCTATTTGTTCCCGAAAAATTAATCCCAAAATTATTTTAACAGACTTTGAAAACAACAAGGGGTTTGCTGCCAAATTTTGTTCTTATTTATTTGAAAATTTTTTTATGCATTTATTTCGATTTCCCTGTCATTTAATTTAGATAATATAACATTGAAATGTAAGTCGGTTTTTGCAGCTTTACCGTGTTTTAGCGTAAAACTTTTATTTTTGCATTCTTAAAATAGCTAAGGCGGGACTAACAGCTGTTAACAGTAGCTACTGTTGTCCTTTCACATCCTCTTTATGGATAGCGCCCACTGTTGACGGGGGGGAGCGTGTTCGGCTGGGGCGCATTGCATTGCAAAGCCCACTGTTGCGGGCCGGGCCGCATCGCATAGGCGCGGATTTTTGTTACTCAGTACCAAAGTAGAGCAACGAAATAGAGAGACTACTCGACGTTAAGATCATCGAGTACGAAAAGTGGCGCCATCTAGTAGTTGTCATACGAATCTTCAAGAATGGAAAATGGAGCCTCCAGTAGGTGTCGTATGAAACTTTTGCGTTAAAATACCATAGTGCTCATTTCTTAACAGTAATATCACGATCTTCGGTCACTGTAGGCCGCATCGGGGTATGCGCGCGGTGTGCCTCGCGGAAAAATCCGCTCCGATGCGCCCCTGTGCAGTGGGCGTGGCTGCCTCCATACAAAATGTATGCAAGCGATCTAGGCTGCGCTGCGATGTGCCCCGTCCCGGCCCGTCCAACTGGGCGCTATCCTTTAATATTACATTCGTACTTGTGGTTACTTTAATTTGAAAAGACAAGTCTTTACTAAATTTCCCTTCCAAAATTTAACTGGAAATGTGCAATTAGACTCTAAGACATTAATAATTATTATTTCAGATATTGAAACGTCACAGCCTCTCAAAAAATTAGCTTTTTCTTGTTTAGGTAGTTTCGAAAACATAGTTCCACTACTAATCATTGACTAGTCCTGGATTCCAGGGTTAGGTTAGGTTAGGAATATGGCCTGAGGATTTGTTTGATAACATAAGCGAGTTCTAGAAAATCCCATCTAAGTTTAAGGGATTACACTTTTCTAAACTTTGGTGAAATTTGAAATTAAAGTTAAAAAATTCAAGTCAGAATACTAAATCTAAATCGAACCACTAAAATGATTTTAGATTTGTTAATCCAAAATTTTAGTTTAGGTTCTGTCAATCAATGGAACAATAGAATATCATACGTAATTTGACAACTGTAAATCTAATTTTAGATTAGTTAAGTCTTGTTTGTACCAAGCGAATCGGCACCAATGTCGACTTCATCTGCTGTATCCGCCTTGAAAGCGCTTGAAACACGTTAGATAGTATGAAAAGGTAATAAAAGAAAGAGATACCATCATCGACTTGAATATCTAGTTCGTCACCGTTTCTTTTGTATAGTGGCGATGGTGCTCAGTCAAGTTAGAATATATTCACTGTTTTGTTGTTGTATGGTCCATGATTTCAAGTTTTGCACATTAGTGACTACGTGATCGTGCATAACGGCATAATTCAAAACGTATTAATAATTCGCATTGAATTATTAAGCGGTGCCAAAGGTCTTGCCTCCCTTATTCTATAAACATAAGACTCTTTTTTCTCCTGTTGATTTAATATATTATAATGAGAAATCTCAAATTACATTTCATGGGGAACTAAAATGCACGTATTGATAATTTGACAATAAATAAACACATAATAACAATAACATATTATAACTTAAATAAAAATATGACCTAATGGTCATAACGTATTTTCATTTAAATAGTTCTCCAGTTTAAAGCAACTTTCACATAAAAAAATTAAAAAAAATAAGTTTGCTATGTATTTTATTCGCCTAAATCATATGACACTAGTTGCCTTATATCTGAAAACCTTTAGACTTACTTTCAAATTATACGGGTTATACCTTTTCACCATAATATGTCACTTTAAGTAAACTTTATACAAAATTCGGGTTTGCTATGTATCTATGGAAGTCCCGCCTCTTATTACGTAGTATTTATATACTCTTTATCATAGATTTAGTATGTACTAGATAAAAAAAGACAGTTAAAAAGCGAAACCAAAAAAAATATGCGTGAGTGTGAGTAAATTGTTTATGTATGAGTTAAAGAAAGGGTTGTTAAAAATGTCACGTACGTTATCGATATCGATAAATTTACAAACAATAAGTAAATTAGCATCTTTTCTTTACCCTCATCTATAATTATATAAACAATATCGAATTTTATGTTGCATGACTATTAAAACATTATATTCGTGAAATATTGGCTTTATGTATCACTAGCATAGTGACTAATAGATGGTAGATTTGTACGCGAAGCCTGTCTTTTAGGGTTACCATCTTTGTCTTTGTCGGCCGAAACAGCAATGTTATTCATTATCATGTTCCGGTTAGAGCGTAAGGTAGCCGTTAAAATTATATAAGTGGCATTATTATCCCGCCAAACAAATAGGAAAGTACAACTTTTTATATGACTTGAGACCAGGGCTTGAAATTCCGGTATTTTTTGGAACCGATATTAATGACCTTGAAGCAATACCGATACCAAGGCGTTACCTGTACTGTTTGTACCGGTATCAGACTTAATACCGGTACTATTGATTTAAGGGTTCTGGTACCGGTACTGTTTAAATAATACTACGGTACTAGAAAACATATTACTTATTATTATTTCTTCAATCGAAGATATCTCTGTTCATTAATGAGAATTTAAAATAATATCGATACCTAAAAAGGAAAATTCGCAACGTCGCACTTGTATTTAAAGGGTACCTTAATTTGATACCGGTTTTTATCGGTTATAGTACCGGTACTTATTAGATACCGGTATTGGGTCGGTACCGGTATACGAAGTACCGGTACTCACTTTCGAACCGCTATCAATGTATCGAAATGGCAGGAACCGGTAAATATCGGTACAGAACCTGTACTTTTCGTACAGGTTCCAAGCCTTGCTTGAGACATCAATCAAGCATACGACTCTCCTTGTGGTTATGGACAACCGTAGATTATTGACATTATACGTCCTATAGGTGCATCGCTGTCCTGTGACTTGAATGTTCAGCGTAATATGCAAGTCTAGCTTCCCAAGCTTTCCCACTGGAATGGATGTTTTTATAATCATATTTCAACTATTTAGTTACTGCGGGTAATCTTCTTGTCAGCATTATGGTTTTCAAATAAAAATAAATTAATAGGATCACGCAGTAAAAAGTTACGAGGTAACACACATAAAGAATACCTTCGATTTGAAATCCTCTTCTTTTTTAATTCGGTTAAAAATGACCAAATGTGAGTGATCCAGGGAATAATTTATTAGACATAAATAGAATATTGCAAAATTAATAGAACTCGTATGTAACGCACATAGGCACTGGAGACAGTTCGCTAAATAAATGAACTCACAGAGGCGTCCAAAGCACTGGACGCAAGTAACGAAAACACGTAAGTATATGCGTTGGTGGCAGTGAATGCGTTAATGATTAAACTTAATAATATCAAGTATTCATAAAAAGATTACGTATAAGCGCATCTCAGTCTTAAGTAGAAATGTATTTTTCGAAACACATGTTGGTTAAACAACCAATGTTGAAATCTCTTGCTAAAGAGTATTCATTCTCTTTGGTTGACATTCATCGATATTTAGGACGTCACCGCGTTGTCAAGCCCTAGCGTAAACAATTTATTATTTTACATAATATCTTTGCTTATGCCGTTTAAGGGTACAAACTTAGAATAATAACGGTATAGAAACCAAGTCCGTGCGTCTATTTTGAAGCACTTTATTTGGAGCCATTTATGGCTCCAAACGCCAAACCGTGACGTAGTGTTCAACGTCAATTGACGCAGAACGCATCTCTCGAATAAAAAATAATTATGACGGTTTGTGCAATTAAATTGTGTCACAACACATCTGATAAACAAAAAAAAATTAATAACAACACTCTTCACAGGTAAGCTTTCAATATTTCAAAGTATTTTCTAGTAAATTTTGATCAGAAAGAAAAATTTTGTTTATGTATTGTTTCAATCCTAAGTGCTGCCCGATCGTTAAAATATTTTCCCACTTTAACTGACTTTTGCTCCAATTGGTTAATTATTTTAAAATAGTTCCCACCGATATTTGCTATGGTATGCCACACGTTTTCTTCGGACGTAGATGTTGTTTTTGTTAAAAGTTGTATTGCTTGCATTTATAAACTTGTGTTACTTGAAAGTTGAAAAGTCTAATACTGTTTGCGATTAGAAATACTGCTTGTTGTTGTTTGAAGGATTCCTGTTGATCCTGTCATTACAGACAAATGGGTGGAAAATATAAGGCTTAGTCGTGGTGAAGTACATTGTCTATTCTGTAAAGGAGCGCGACCAGCACGGGGAGGATTCATATTTCATATTGAGATCTTTGTAATACTACAACTTTAAATTACTATTAGTTTTGATTCGCAATCGCAATAGAAAGTAAAGTATTGAAAATTGTGTTGGTGTTTTCTTTTATTTATTTCATTTAGACTGTCTCATAATGTACCTATCAATTATATATTATCATACCCATACGTTAAATACATTTATAGCTATTTACGTACTGATGTCAAAAACAAAAGGTTATCAGCGGTTTCCTATATTCTATAACTTTTCCCCAAATTTGGGAAAACTGCACTTTAACTGGCAGCGTAATACAAGTGCATGTGTGTGTGGTGACAAGCGTATGCTGTAATCGTCATGCGTGTGTGAATTAGCTTAGTGCTTCACTTTTGACACAGCGTTACTAAGAAGATTATCTTTCTATAACGTTATTATTCTAAGGGTACAAAATACTCTTATAAATAAAACAATGCAAATAAATATATGGTAAAAATCCTCTTCTGAGCAGGTAAGTAGCAAAAAAACTAACAAAACGCAGTTCTAAATATTCTTATGTCAAAGTTGTATTTACCTATGAAATGTGTATTTATTAGGATTGTAACGTTTTGTAACATCACAAGCGCTTACAGAATACGACATCGTAATTGTCTTTATAGTTTATTCCAGTTAAATAGTAAGATTATGAAAATAATTCACAAAATTCACAGCGATGCACTATGACAGGAACACTATGATCTCTTACTCGCGTAAATATTGGCACATAGGTACCTGACTCTCTCTCTCTGTTCCTCTAAGGCAATTTGTACCTGATAAGGACTTCTCTCTCCCACGCTTTGTTGATCTTGTACATACTAAATCTATGCTCTTTATAGTACTCAATTATCAATGTACTTGCCATCTTCAAAAAATAAAACCCATATGCTAGTGGCCCACTAGGATGGGCCATCGTATAAAGGGCATATGGCTAATGGCCTGGCGGCTGGCGAGCCGATGGCCACGATGTCGGTATTTCATCCGCACATCAAAGGGAGTGGGCCAGCTACGGCGGTACGCCTCTACACGTGGTTCATTGAAAACGTAAATGTCATATGACAGCAAGTTCAATATTTAGAATATGCATTTTTGTACGTCCCTTAAAATAATTAAGATATATATTTGCGTCAAGTTCCGAGTAGAAAATCCTGAAATGTTTATTACGTGAACGTGAAATCTAAGCTTAAATTCTTTTTTTTTCAGACAAAGATAATATTATTATCCCGTACCTTTAGTACATCAGCTTAGTCCAACCTTAAGCTTGAATTTCACGTTTAAGAAGTAATTTGTCACGGGATATTTTTTTTATTTTAACCCTACAGAAAAAAGAGGTGGTCTAAGTGTAACGTATCTGTGCGTGTGACTGTCTGTGGCATCATAACTTTTAAACGTATAGACCAATTTCCATGCGGATTTTTTGTGTAAATGCTAAAGTGCTCAATAAGGTTCAAGCATAACATAAAGGGGTTCTCGGAGGTTGTTGAAAATTTTGAAATTAAATTTTATTGTTATATCACCCGCCCCTTTCAAAAAAAAACTTTATTACTTGGTACGTTATTGCATGTAATTATTAAAATTTTTGGTATATTTTTTTGAGTACACCTATTTGTAACTCAATTAGTCAGTAAGCAGCGCCCAATCCAGCTATTACGGTGCTCCGGGAAAAAGGAAATTTGTCGTCTTTTACCCTTGCTTTATTACGTGCAGGGTATAAGTTTAGTTTATAAAAAGACAAATTGACATGCCGATATTAATGAAACAAAATAAATTTCAATTTAAGATATTAACTCAAAAATAAATTGAAAATCAGTTGCTTAGATTATATTTGGCGCCCCTAATTTTTGACACCCCGCGTAATTGGAAGTTTTTCCCACTTCGCCCATAGATAAGACGCTGTCAGTAAGTCACAAAAATTTGAGATTTAAACAAAGGTACATATACATCGCCAACTGTTTGAGACTGTTGTTGAAGTTATGTGTTTATATGTAATCGATTTCTCCGACATTTCTAAACAGATTTTAAAATATAATTTGTTAATTAAAAAATCGTAAGATGGACTTCTTGCCAAGATGGGATCTGATTTTTGTGGATTTAGACGCTTTAACCCGTTTAGACTATTAAATTTAGTAGTGGAATTAAGTTATGAGGCTTCAAGTAAACATAACAAATTTCATTTATCAAATTAATTTTGGCGTTGAGAAGAGCTTAGGAGTAATTCGAAATGGCTCGTATGATGTTAAATACTAGGCTACTTTGTCAGTTTTTTTATTTTTGACTTAGCTGAAATACTACCGCATGTATAGATAACTGTTGCATCTAATAGCTCCACGCCCGTCCTGCAAAACGGATGGATCGTAACTGAACGAGGCCGTCGTGTAATTGCGTTAAACCATCGCTGGGCCATCGGGCAGAATCATCGCTGGGCCATCGTGTTTCATGTGCGGACGAAATACCGCCACCACGGCCATCGGCTCGCCAGCCGCCAGCCCATAAGCCATCCGCCCTCTATACGATGGCCCATTCTAGTGGACCACTATCGTGTAGTGCGTACATTATATATTATATAATAAATTTTAAAGATAGAAAAAAGTCGCCCCAGACAGGATTTGAACCTGTAACCTTTCGTCTCAAGCAGACATATACTCTAACCATTTGAGCTACGGAAGATTCAAGTCCCGTGGATAAATTTTTAATTCCTTTCCATTTCCATAGATTTAGAATTACATCCTAAATCTATGTTCATTTCAACAAAAATAAAATGAAAAATATTAAGAACTTTAAAGAAAGGAGAAGAAGAAATAGATGTTAGGGGTATAATCTGTGAAACAGATGTCGATTGTCACTTGTCTAGTTGTCTGCTGTCAGTTTTTTGATCGATGAAAAATAAATATTTTTTAGAGGCGAATGGAAACTACCTACCTGTACTACCTACCTACAAACAAATAATTTTAAATCGCTGAGCTTTTTGCACTTACAAACGTTTAAAATTATCTAAAAATTAATAGTCTTGACACTCTGTTAAAATGATAATATTTTTGAGTGAACTTCAAAAGCAGCATTTAAATTTACTCCATGAACATTCCATACCAGGCAAGATTCATGTTTTTGTATTAAATTGTTTTGCTGGAATTTTGCTTGTATTTTATATAATTAATTTACGTTGCCGTAACTTTTTTGTAACTGCAAATCACCATCCACTCACAAAACTATGTAGACAGATACCCCTACAGTCTGGTGAAATAGTCAATATTATTTTTTTACACAGTGTGGCTTTTAATACTCTTTTGCAATAACTGTAACCATTGATCAATCTTCAGGCATGACCTGAAGAGACTTCATTTGTGTAGACGTGTCGTTAATCAAGTAAACAGTGTTCGGCTTTGCCTCAAGACCATAGTTATTTTTGTTCTATTAAATCTCTATCATGCACAAAATTATGGGGTAAAACTTAGATTGGCGTACCCTGAGTTTCACGAAAATGAATGTGGAAGGGGTAAGGGGGGACTATAGAACATCCCCAATAAAGTTTGATTTTTCAAGTGATATTTTAGCAATAAAATTAGCAATTCCGTGTTTTAAAACTTATACTAGGGGGTTGCCCTGAACGGGTACTAGAAAGGAATAGAATAGAATATATTTTTATTCACATTCACCTTACAAGAGACACTTGTGACGAGTCTATATAATACTAAAACTACCACCGGATTGGAATGTGGCCTCACACTGAGAAGATCCGGCAAGAAACTCAGCGGCCTGTCTTTTTTTCCTTATTCTATACAAATTACATATAGTTACTAGTAAGAGATTGGTATGAGGAGGAATTAATCCCAAGCACTCTTATCCAACAGATATTCAACAACGGTATAGTAACCTTTTTTTATATAATTTCACTTTGACACATTTGTTAAATTTATTTAATGGCAGGTCTTTTCTAAAATCGGGAAGTTTATTGTCAAAGCGTATACATTGGCCCATGAAAAAATGACTAACTCTGTGGAGACGGGACACATGCACAGCAAAATTGTTTTTATTCCTCGTATTTACATTATGTATATCACAGTTTCTTTTAAATGAATGTAAATTCTTCTAAACATAGGTATACTAAATTTTCATAGACTTACTGGGAAGTAACAGAATATTAATTTCTTTGAATTTTTCTCTAAGGGAAACTCTTGGGCCTAAGTTATAAATTGCATGTATGGCTTTTTTTTGTAAAACAAATATAGTATTTACATCGGCAGAACTCCCTCTGAGAAGAATTCCATATGACATAATGCTATGAAAATAACTAAAATAAACAATCCTAGCAGTGTCAACATTGGCTAACTGTCTCATTTTTTTAACGGCATATGCTGCTGAGCTCAGTCTTATTGCGAGCTTTTCAACGTGTAGACCCCATTGCCACTTGTTATCTATTGTGATTCTTAAAAACGTGGAATCAACAAGGTACTATCCGTCTACACCCTTCACACTCTCAAATTCAGGGTATGCTACTCTAAATCCAACCCTAATTATATCTTAATGTACTTATGGCTTCATTGTGTGGTATTTGGGTTTACTTTATCTTTTTACTGTGTGAAAAAAAACTAAATAAAGATTTAAAAAAATATTTTTTTTATTTTTTCCAGTATTGGTGGATTTTTGTAAATTAACAATTGAATCTATAAACAATGGCTATAATTGGAAGAAAAACACTATTGCTGCAGGTTTGTTTACTTTAAAATCTAATTACAATAACTTGCCAATTCTTTTAGTATTGGAAATTAGGCGGATTTACTGATAGAAATACTTTTCACTTGGATTAGTAGAACTACCTATGTATTAAAATTAAATTTTGTGGGATATGTATGTTAAGAATTTACTCCTAACTTAACACAGCTCCTTATAGTAGCTGAAATATACACTGGCGAAAGATTCAACAAATTAGGTTTACGTTGGCAATGATTATCTACTATCTATGGTGCCAGATTAAGAGTATTTACTAGTGAACAGGAGGAAAATATTCTAGTCTATGCTTGACTTATTTGTATCTTTAATAACATGTCAATCTATCTGTAATGTAACGGATATTCAAATATTGTGTAGATTGTAGATGCACATTTAAGAATTTTCACACAAATGCATTGTAGAAAAAAATAACATTGCATGGAATTGATACAGTGCACTGTTGGTGATAGGTTTGCCACCTTCCAAAAGTAGGAGTAAGTATCTTTGGCTAGTGGTGAGTGAGTGAATGGGGAGACCTCTGGCAACCTCTTCTAGAACATGGATGTATAAGTAATATTAATGTTATTTTTTTTAATAGCCTTTGTGGTCTAGCGATCCAGGTGTTGGATTTGACTGCATAAGGTCCCTGGTTCGATTCCTGGGTCAGACAACAAAACGAAAATTTGGTTTTTCTAATCTTCTATTAAAAATTTAAAAAAGTGTTGCTTATGATGTGCCTGGTGGCCACCTATCACATTGTGGGACTTTTTGTCTTCAGCTAATCGTAGGTACCTTGGTTGTGCCACTGCCTAATTCTTCAGGGATATGGGCGTGAAGATACTTAATTTTTTTAATATGCTATAAAATCTAATAGATATGAATTTATGATTTCAGTTAACAATTTATTTGTAAATGTAAACAATTGTATTAATTCTAACTGATCATATAAAAATCTGTTTCAGAGAAATTGGGAATCACAAGTGAAGACGTTCAAAACATAATTCAAGCACTGGCTCACCTTATAACAGAAGCATGTAACCATAATGTTAGTATTGAAATTATTCTAACTCAGGCAACTATCCTGTACATTTTTTAAGGTTTTCTTTTTTTCGAAATCTTCTTTCTGATAACAGTTACAGTTTTCCATTGTTCAAGTTCATTGTTTTAAGGATTTATTTAGTTAGGCTCTAATCTTAAAAGACCATGGAGAGGATAGAATAAAAATTTTATAACAAAATACATTGAATTTTTTTCAAAAATTAGTAGTTCAATCTCTTGTACATTACAAAATATTGGAATATGTAAATAGGGCCTAATGCGTGTTTGCCAGGGAAAGCTTCAATATCTAAATTTTGGGCCAAATTTTTTTTATTTTTCACCGACTGAGAAGGGGGTTACATTATGTACAACTCTTATATTTTTTCAAATATTATATTAATTTCTTCATAATTTCTGATCCGATTTTAAAAGCTATATAGTTAGCCACCAAGATCAGGAGAATACTCAAATTGTGTTCACTTACACGTAATCATTTTTGAAATTGAATTTGCTATTTTGGAGTTTTACTGCACTTTAATTACTTGATTCACCACGTTAACAGAAAAAACGTAAATATGAAATTTACATTTTTACTGTTAATTTTATGTTTACTAAAGATTGCATGTTTGCATACATATGTTTAGATTTAGTGTGTAATTAGAGTAAAACCTTTTCGTTAAGTATACGAAAATTTTAATATAATTTATTCAAATTATGAGCATAAATGTATGTTATAGTTTTTAAGGTGTTCAATATTTAAATTCAATATTTTTATTTTTTAGTTAAATTGACATTTATATTATTATTATTTTTTTAATTCTTGTATAGTCTGACTTTACTATTACTTTATATATTTTTTAAATATATGTAATTTATAACTTAAATATGCTAGTCAACATAACCTGAAAAAAAGAAATTATGATTTCGTATAATTATTGCAGTAATGATATGATCTGTTAGTTATTTCTAACATTTGTACATTAGCCTTGCACTATATTTAAATAAGTGTTAATTATTAATCATTGTAATTATTTCATTTCAGTTATCAGAAGCAAACTTCAATTCGTCATTAGCAATAGCTGGCTTTTCTCCAGACCAACAGCAAATATTATTGAAATTATATTTAACGAAAAAAGCAGAAATCTCAGAAAGTTTAAGATACTATTATCAACAAGATGCTGCATACCACGATTTAAGGTGGAGATTTGAAATACAAGTAAATACCATAAAAATAGTTACTCAATGTCTCATAAAAATAAGTATTAATTCTCTGCTAAATATTTAAAAGTAGTTATATTTTTTATTTGACAAGCTCTCTCAATAAAATTGAACTAATGTTTAGAAAGTATTTATTAGCAAATCAAATTTGTTATTGTTTAATAGACCAAATAAATGATTAAAAATAGTGATGTATCGGATCACTAATGCTTCATATCCGCTGATAGTGATCTGAATACCAACCACTTTCGTATTTGATTGGTGTCGGTGTTGGATCTTGTTAACATAATTCAACTTGCATTTTGAGTTTTGATCCCTCCCTATGAGTCTAATGAGTCGAAATGTGTGTTTAGTAGTGTGATTTAGAATAACTTTGTTATAAATGATACAAATTTGATCAGCAGGTGTAAATAGTTTTAAATACCTAATAACTTGAGTATAGAATTCAATTTATGTGTAGAAAATTAGGAAGGTAAAATATCAAGATGTATGATCCTCCAAAAAAGAGAAGAATGCGAATCTTTCTATTTCCGCGGATTCAAATATGGATATCTGGTACATCACTAGTATAAATCATGTAACTTATGCATGCATTGGGAAGAATAAAAGGTAATGAATGTGGAGAAAGCTCGGCAGGTTGCAAGATATCTGCAAGGTCGCAGATAAGAATTTAGTGACAAATAAAATATTGAGATACATTTAAAAAAAAGTATCTTCAAGCCCATACCAAACAGGTAGGCAGAGGTAGAACCATGGCACCCATGACTAGCCAAAGACGCTAAATGATATGACAACTCAGTCTATGCTAAGTGGCAAGCCTATCACCAACCGGGCACATAGCTGACCCCGGGCAACATTTAAAATGATAAAATAGAATAAATTAATCACCATATTTATAAATATTTTCCTTTTTGTTGCCCGACTCGGGATCAAATACAGGACCTTACTAAGTTAAGTCCATCGCGGGACCGCTAGACCACAGAAAAGATTAATTTATTTATTTAAGTAATAGTATGATATTAATATGAATTAATCAAATATATAACAGAATAAACATTCCACTCCGACTGTTTGACCACATGAATTTTCTGTCATCTTATTTTATTTTGTCATCCGTTATTTATTTAATGATGCCTTTATGGTGAAGTAAGTTTCTATTTAAGTGATGGTTTTCTTTGCAGGTAGCATCTAAAAACATTCCGGTTGAAGTAAACCCGACTGTTGCAATGGATTTTATTCTGACTACTCCTAAAAAGATTGGAGATCTAAAGGATGATTCTAATCCCAACCGCATGTCTGAGATCTATCTTAACTCTTCAATACAAGAAGCCACAGCGGCTAGTCAATGTCAAAATATTATAAACCATGTTTTACTACAGTGTGATCTGCCTAATCTACTACATTTGACAAATAAGCTGGATGAAGCACTTAAAGAATCTAAAAGTCAACATGTACGGAAAATTCAAAGATCATTATAATAGCAGACATGTTTATAAGAATGTTTTGTTTAATCAATACAGATTGTGATTCCAGATGTTAACAATAACATGAAATGACTTGTGGTACTGTGTAGACAATACAAAATGTTACAAAACGGAATTACAGAGCTGCATATAATAAAGTTACAGTGCTTAAGAAATGACATAATATAATATTAAGATTATTTGAATTAAGAATTTGGTTTGTACCATTTTATGTCCCCTATTTTAGACAAGTCAACTGAGTTAGAGAACAGTTCCCATGTTCTTCTTCTTTTATAAATATGGCTTTCAATTGGTTTTTCACGACTTAGCTCCCATGTTACCATATACTGGTTTCGTTTGACATAATATGAGACATGACACTAGCAGAGTACACTGAAAGCTGCCAGTAAAATAAAAAAGAAGGCAATAATTCCTTGGTTGTCAGAACAATATAAGACATTTGTATATAAGGATTATTTGTATATTAAAAAGGGTAATAACGTATAAAAAGGCTTACATTGAATATTGTATTTTATTTATATCTAGACTAGATTCCACAGGTTTCCTTAACACCCTGGCTACAGGACAGCGACGCATCCTATAAATTCTTTTGAATCTATAAGCTACGGTTGTCTCTTATCAGAAGAACCGTGTGCTTGTTTGTTATCTTAAAAGTAAAAACAGTAAGTAAGTATATTCACGCCCATATACCCGAAGAGGTAGGCAGAGGCACAACCAGGACGCCCACGACTTACAGAAGACACTAAGTCCCACAATGTGATAGGTGGCAAGCCTATCGCCAACCGGGCACATTTCCAATCCCGAGCAACGTTTTTTTTTATTAGAAAATTGGAAAAACCCAAATTTCTTTTTGTTGCCCGACCCGGGAATCGAACAACTTGACCGCTAGACCACCGAGACAATGTATTTGTTATCTTATGCCATAAAAACCTCAAAGTAATAAAATTATATGCCTGTGTTATGTATTGGTGTTAATATTTAAGTATTCATATAAAGACCATTAACTTTAATAAACTGGAATCACATATGTCAAATACGTCACACAAATGCCTGCCGTTGCACGAATGGTCTGTGGCGTTAGATATGTACGCTAACATTTTGTCCAAAGGGACGGCCACAATATGCATATTATTTATCTCTTGTTATAGGAAGGTATTAAAATGATTGAAAGTTTATTTGGCTTGTGTACGATAGTAATTGTTAATACTTACTTGATTAAGGCAAATCTCAGTTAAAATGTACTTTGTTATTAAACTTCGATTTGTTTTTGTAACAAATAGTTATAAAGATGCCCATTTTTTCATTCTACAATGGTCCATACTTTGGTAGAAAACAGTGAAATTGAAAGATTCTCCCTGTGTTGATTGGTCCCCTGTCTATAATAGACCATCTATCTGTTTGTTTGGCAGTTCGTAAAAGGACGCATATCAGACCTCTGGCCGTAAAGTGCAACAACTATCCCGGGTAGGTATCCCCTGCCTTACCTATTCATCAAATCTTCGCGTCGCGTCGTGGTCATATAAATAAGTATTTTGTGCATGTGTAGAGTCCTTAAATCACAAACGACGTCGTGAATTGTCGTGAAAAAGTTTTTTTTGTATGTACGAGGGCCAAACTGAAAGTTTTTAGAACTGGCAACTTAAAAGCATTATATTAAAAAAATAAGTTTAAAAATTGAAAATAGAACTCTTTACCAATAATATTGACTATCCATTTCATTCATTTGTTTTACGATTTGGCGGCAAATTGAAAATTGTCTGTGCACGTCAGAATGAATTTAAGCCGAGAAAATTTTCGTGCAATGATTTTTTATGACTTTCGATGTCATATAAGTCAACAAGAAAGTTATGATAGACTTCGATTGGCTTTTCACGATGAAGCCCCATCTCGTGCCACAGTTTACAACTGGTTTAATGAATTCAAACGTGGTCGAACTAATCTCACCGATGATTTGCGTGAGGGACGGCCTTCTACAGCGACGACTGAAGACAATATCAGTGTTGTGCGGCGTATGATAGAGACTGACAAAAGAGTGACCTATCAGCAGATTCGGACAAGTCTAGGCATAGGTATGAGTCAAGTGCACAAAATCCTCCATGAACATTTAGCGGTCAGGAAGCTTTGTGCCCGCTGGATACCGCATAATTTGACCGAGGCTCAAAAACTCCGCCGTGTTGATTGGTGCCGATGATCCAAAAATTTAACGGAGGTGATTCAAATGCTGTGTTCGACATACTTACGGGTGACGAAAGCTGGATTTACTGTTATGATCCGGAAACCAAAAGACAGTCTGCTCAGTGGGTGTTTCCTTCCGAAGAGTTGCCAACTAAAGTGAAGAGAGGTCGAAGTGTTGGAAAAAAGATGGTGGCGTCGTTTTTCGGAAAGACAGGTCATTACGCGACAGTTGTCTTAGAGGATCAGAAAACGGTTAATGCAGAGTGGTACACTAACAACTGTTTGCCACTTGTCTTGGAAAAAGTTCGAGAGAAACGACCTCGCAGCAGGATCCTCCTTCATCACGACAATGCCTCGTCGCACACCGCCAGGCAAACGATCGACTATTTGGCGACCTCAGACGAGGAATTACTGGGTCACCCGCCGTATAGCCCCGACCTCGCACCCTGCGATTTTTATTTATTCCCGAAAATAAAAGAAAAACTTCGAGGAAAACATTTTATGGACGCCGAAGAAGCAGTGGCTGCGTTTCAAAACGCCGTCGAAGAGACCCCTAAGGCCGAGTGGGCAAGGTGCTTTTCTCAATGGTTCCATCGAATGCAGCGATGTATTGATGTAAATGGACGCTATTTTGAAAAGTTATAATAAAACTAATAACTTGCTAGAATGCTTAGTTTTTGATTTTCTAAGAACTTTCAGTTTGACCCTCGTAATATGTATCTTTAAGTTTGACATGAAAACTGTGTAGTTTTCTTAGTAGTCTATGATAAAAGCCCTCACTTTATGTACAGTTATTTACTCTTTGGAAGCGTTAAGGCCTTCACACACGGCAGCTATAATGTACATTAATATACATTACATCCCGGGATGTACAGCTTTACATTACATCTATGTATCACACACACAGCAGGTCTTGTAAAGTAGCTTTCCCTTCATTTCATTAACATACGCGCCGATTGAATCACTTTTTAGACATTGATCTGTAATACAGGCTGTTCTTATTTTAATATATTTACATGGACCCGTCTAGTTACTTACAATTAGATTTACTAGATAGTTAATCAGAAGATGATTCGCATTGTAACTTTGATGTACGTATTGCCACATGTGCCAAAAACAGAAAATTGAAAAATGGAAGGGAACAGACAGACTGTTTGTACAAGTTTGATTTGTACAGTACACTGGACAAACGCCAGAAAATGGGTTCTATCCTACTCACTTGGAGATGAAACGCTAACGAAACCCTTTATGTGGTGTCTCTGTCTGTAACAGCAATTTTTTGAACATCCTGTTCATAAGGAAATGTATTGAGATGTATTGAGATGTATCGGAATGTAAATGTATATTTTGGTATCTTTCTGCAACTTTACGATACGAAGATGTAAAAATGTACATTATAGCTGTCGTGTGTGGTCTCCTGACGATTTCTGTAGAAAGATGTAATGAGATGTATCGTGCTGTAATGTAAATCTTTCATCATCATCTTTACATTATAGCTGCCGTATGTGAAATGCTTTAGACGTTTCAAATAATTCATTCTGTTCTAAAACGTGGAAATCATCATTGATATATGATTTTTTCACTTCTAGAGGCCTAAAACCAAAAGATTTCGCAGGTTTAGAAGCCTTACATTATTGTTCCAAGTCTCCTTTCTTATTTAACTTTTATGATGCTGATTAGCTAATATACTAACATAACACAGAGGCACGACCTCTATGTTATACGTAGGTCACACTATAAGTTTTGCGTAACTTAAAAAAACAACATGTTATGACCAAAATAATATGTTTATTGCTTTTGAAAATAATCTCCTTTACATTTTAAACACTTTTTCATGAGATCGAACCATTTTTTAATACAGGAGGACCAGAGATCTTAAGGCATATTTTCTACGTGCTGACTGAACGCTATCACTGCCTCTTCGAAGACGGTAAAAGTAAAACCTCTCATCAAATATTTTACTTTGGGGAAAATACAGAAATCCCAGGGTGCTAGTTCGTGGCTATGCACAGGATGAGCGACGAGATGTATTTTTTCGGAAGCTAAAAATGACTTTGTTTTGTTGGCCGTATGTGAAGAAGCGTTATCATGGTGTAGGAGAACACGGATTTTGGGTCGTCTTTCGCGAACTTTTTCTAACACCCTGGGTAAATAGATGGTAGAATACCACTCGGCATTAACACTCTTTTGATCTTCAATAGGAATTGTACAAGTGGGATCCGTAGCTGAAAAAAAACGCGATCATTTTTTTGCCAACGTTTCTCGCCTGTCTTACTTTTGTTGGCCTATTCTTATTTTCAAACACCTATTCACAAGATTGCTGTTTTTTTTTCGGGTTTAAAATAATAAAGCCACGTTTCGTCTCCTGGTGGCATTGTCATAAACAGCATTAGAATGTCCGTGGTCGTACTTCAGTAGCATTTGTGAGCACCACTCCACGTGAACCTGCTTCATGAGTGATCAGTTCACGAGGGATCCAACGACAACAAAGTTTCAGAACTTTCAATTCTTCGTGTAAAATTTTCTGAATTTGGCTCACACCAATCCCCAATACTCGTCGAATTGTCTAATAGGTAATCCGGGGGTTTTCTTCAATTAACCGCTTAACAGTTGCCACATTACTTTCGTTGACGGCAATTGAAGGCCGCCCTTTACGAAATTTGTCATGTAAAGAAACTCGACCTCTCTCAAATTAAAAAAACCATTGCCTTACGGTGCTCAAACAAGGTGCTTCTCTCCCAAAAGCATTTTGAAGACGAGCGGTACAGTCTTGCGGAGAAAGTAAACTTTTAAAATGATAAAAAAATATATCTCTAAAATCTTTTCGACTTAATTCCATTTTCGTTGCGTACGTATAACGTTGATGTGGATAAAAAAACAATTTGACAAATTTTTTCCGGCCAATTGTTTTTATTACTAAGAAGTTTGCAACGTTTTAAAAATATAGCATTGGAAATTCAAATAGTTCCGATTAGCTAGAAGTGCAAAGCTTTTAGTGTGCCCCATGTATTAACGGCTTAGGAGCTCAGTAATATAAATACCATTAATTTTTTGGTATTATTTCATGTACCGATTCCTTTTTGTTTGTATACTATTTAGGTACGTATGTGTTTTTTTTTTGTGTTTGGCTTTAAAGTTGCTAACCTTGTGGTTTTTACAACTTCACCGGATTTGAATGTTCCCTACAACGATTCGTTGCTCGTCGTTAGGCGCCGCGCCGGGCGAAAAGAGTTCTTCATCGCTGAGACCAGGGTTGATTATGTAACTCAGTTACCAACTCAAAATGGATGAGTGTACATCGAATCGCTGTCAAATGACGTGTTTTGTATTTGCCATCTCCAGTGACCAACAGAAATACAATAGAGATAGCAAACACAAATGACGTCATTTGATGTACAATTTTACAGTTTGAGTTGACAACTGAGATACATAATACTTTTGTAATAACTAATAATAACCCCCCAGAGGCGACGGTGTAGTGTCGTGTTACGTTTGCTAGTTTTGTTGGGTCTGGGAGAAAGGGTTGCGTTAGCGATCATTATCGGATCGGAAGGATCCAATAGTACGGAGTCTTCTAAATTTCTAGGGTACGTCCGTTTCCGGTGTTTAATGTATGTGTGTTATTGTGATATGCAGTAAGCTATAAGTAAGCCGTAATGAAACAAAGAGTGCTTAAAGG
>NJDC01005303.1:105598-116178 GCA_002245475.1 Calephelis virginiensis
TTTTTATGGCATTGGAAGGCATACAAGCAAACGGATTTCCTGAAGGTAGGAAATTAACGCGCCTAGAGACACCATACGTGGTAATGGTACGTTGCCAATCTAAGGCCTTGACGAGGCCTAGAACAAAAGTAAGTTCTGCCACCTAGTCAGATGTCACGGTGCTAGTGACAGTAAACCTATGCTCGCCCTTTTCGAGCTGCCTGGCAGGAAGGATCCTATCTAGGTATTCTTCAAAGAAGCCCAGACAACTTAGACTTACAAGGTAATAATAGTTTTTAGATATTCGCCGCGACTGCCGCTCGACTCCGTGGCTAGCGCCGTACTGATTCATACGTGATACGTTTGTTTCGCTCGCCCGCCGCGCCGCAAGTCGCCGACGCGATTCGCCCGATACATTTCGCCGGTCGCCGTTGCGCGTGGCATGCTATACATTTGTTTCAGTCGCCAGACGCGCCGCCAGCCGCACCGCGCGACTATTCACTTTGGCAAATTTCTCGTGGTCAGGCCGAAACTCATTTAATCACAGCGAAATTCGCCGCGACCGCTCGACTCAGTGGCTAACGCCGTACTGTGTGTACAGGTGGACATTAAATAACTTCACAGTGAATAAGTCACTGTGATCCGCTGATCAACGTGACCGCTGTGATCTGTCAACAAGGAACCACGTTCTAAAGTAACGTAGATACCTATGCCGTTGCCGTTCTGGAACGTCGTTCGATCGCAGTGATGGTGACACGTCACGTTTGACGTCGCTATCTAGAAATGTTCTTTAAATTATTACAATCAACATTGATTTAAATACAACAGTCGTAATCCTATAAAAGTGTGAAAATTATTTTAAATAAAAAGTCTGTTGAAAATCCGGCTACATTGCATTGCGTTAATTGGAAAACGAGTGTGACTCCCGAATCGTTTGCCTAATTATATTCGAAGCAATAACTGTGTCAATAACTACCTAAATTAAAGGAATTTATAACCTAGGTAACATGTATTGTGCTGAGAGTGACCAACGTGACCGACGTGAGTAAGTCACGATTATTTTTTAACGTTACTTTCTTGTCACTGGAACGACGGTCACGGCGATTGAAAAGTAACGACTTGTCACATGTACTGTGTGCCGTACTGATTCATATGTTTGTTTTGATCGCCCGCCGCGCCGCCAGTCGCTCCCGCGATTCGCCCGATACATTTCGCCGGTCGCTTCGCTGGTCGCCGCGGCGCGTGGCATGCTAAGAACATTGCTATACATTTGTTTCAGTCGCCAGACGCGCCGCCAGCCGCATCGTGAGAATATTCGCTTTGGCGAATTTCCCGTGGCCAGGCCGTTACGCTGAGTGTTCAATACCTCAGTAGGTATATATGTCAAAATTATCAGACAACAATAATTAATATAACCATAAATTTGCATATAGTATTAGTAGGTAGGTACGTAGAAGCAAGCAGATGCGTACTCAGGCGAGGAACGAGAATTCAAAACTAGTGACTGACGGAAAGTTTCAATTACGGTTTCGGTTTTTGGCCAATTATGATCATAAACTATTTTTGGCTTTAACGGTTTCAGCTACAAATGGATTAAAATTTTTGGCCCCACCAAAACATCTGTGTTTTTACATTATTGTGCGACAAGCGTCGATAGGCAAATTTCATCACTAGCAAATTTATTTCGTATATATTTCGTTTATCTAAGATATATTAAATATTAAATCAAAATTTAAATAAACGTGTTACCTCGATACTTTATCAATTGTTTTTTTTCTTTTATTTAACAATGCTATTTACTTAAGTATTTGGCTGTAGGTATAGGTAAATTAAAAATAAATAAATTATGGGTAAAAGCACTCTAGATTTCATTATTACATTACACAACTTATTACATGTTTTAGTGAGTTTCGGTTTGAGCCGAAACTGAGATCAAGGTTGAAAGTTCGGTTCTGTTTTCGGTTTCGACTGAAAAACCAGTTTCGGTCGGACACTATTCAAAACATTGTTTGGGCTACCTCGACCGGCCGGCTGCCAAACTGGGCCTGAGTCTGACTCAGTCCGCAGTCGCGACTCGTCAGTCGGTACTATCGCTCGATAGGTTTGCGCACATGCTGCTAACTTAAACCATTTATCTGTGATACTAAAATTACCCGGCCTTTTAATTCCGTACTTAACTACTTAACCATTCGTTAAATATAATAAAGTAATATAAAATAAACAGGACCAGTGGGTGATGTAATAAGATTATATTTGTATGCAAAAGGTTCTTAAAATATTTTAGAGAACGACTCTACCAGTGTAACAGTAAATTTACTTTTCATGATTTGTGAATCGTGTGCGCTCTGTGTATTTTACAATAGTTAGAAAAAATATACTTGTGTTGTGACCATTAAATATCATTAAAGTAAAATGGAATCCAAAGTGATATTAAAAGAAAAGAATCCACATGACAATGCCAATATTTTGTCAAAAACTTTCTTGTGGTAAGTTATTTTAAGAGACTTTAAATTAGTAAGTACCTACCTACTAAAAGGAAAAATTTAATAGTAAAATATAGAGACTAAAAGAAAGATTTAATGAAAGTTAAAAACATCTAGACTGAACTTAACTAATAATAAAATTAATTAGTTTTTTTGCATTTATCATAAATGTAGAGTCATCGTACCCAGATTTGTTCGTCGTGATAAAGGTCATAGTTCGTCACAATCGCTGTCGCTATCCTATTTGAAATAAAGAGCTTTATGTTTTGAGACTGAGGTTCCGCTTCCAGGTCAAATATTAGCCTTTTTTGTTTTTCGTTTGTTAATTCCAAATAATAGCTTTCATCTAAAATTGTGTGAAGGCTTTACTTGCAAAAAATCATTTTTAGTCCGTCAGGCTACGTATTTGTTGTGGCAGATATTTAAAAAAAAATAACTGGAAAGTACCTAACTGATATTAGGAAGGTATACGGAACAACTTAACCTACCTACTTTTACTCCTGTTTTATAAGAAACTAACTGTTTATCTAAGACATGGTCGGCGTACCTACAATATATTTTTTATGATATTGCAAGGCAAACAAGCAAACGTATTTCCTGGTGGTAAGAAATTCACGCCGTCTAGAGACACCAAAGGTGGTAATGGTACGTTGCCAACTTGAGGCCGAGTCATCTCATATCATCATAGAAGATGATAGGCGATGAAAATCGTAACTTTTTTTCAGGGCCTAACATCTCGGCATCAAGTTCTCTAAAAGGTTAATTTAAAAATCGTAAAGAGATAGGTACCTACGTGACAGAAAGACTTTCGCGGTTTGAATATTGAAATAGATACTTAATTCGTAAAACCTTTAAATTCCGCCTAGATAGGTAGGAACATACCGAAGTAGTAATATGTACTTAGTAAGTACCTACCTTACAGTAAATTTACGCAAGAGGTTGGGACTGAACTCGAATTTTGCCTTTAGATTTCACTTCAGTAGTGTAACTATTGGATCTCGATTAATGCAATATTGGATATTGGAATCGGATCTGTCACTTTAAGTAGGTACTCTTGAACACAATACTAACGAACTATTAAAGTTTAGTTAATAGGTAATAAACAATAATTAATTTGATCGGATTCAATGAATTTTGTTGTAACTAAATGTTAATCATCCGCTATTGCTGTGTTCAAGAGTACCTAAAACGACATAGGTATCATACCTATCCGATTCAAATTTCCAAGTTGCATGAAATCGATATTCAAAAGTAACCCCACAGTAGGGTTACCCTTGAAACTTGAATTTATGCAAATTAGAAATATTAAATAGAAATTGCAATCAGATATGTTAGTAGTTTAGGTTATCTTGATCACAGTAACTAGGTACTAGCATTTACATTTAGTTCCAAAAAAGCAATGACATCGATAAAATAATAATTTATTATTTATTATAAATTAAAAGTTAATAATCAGCTAGTAGGTAATAATCACCTACTGTGTTCAAGAGTACCTAAAATGAGATACCTATATCCGATTACAATTTCCAATTCGCATGAAATTGAGATTCAAGAGTAACACTGCTGTGATCCGTGTTCGTTAGATTATCCGTGGTTTTGTTCGCGTTATGCATAATACCTATCTAGTAGGTAGGTAGGTACATTTTGTTCGTAAGGGTAAACGTTGTCATTATCGTACCTACCTTCTGACTTACGGCCAATATTAATAATCAATCCTAATCCAAAACTTGCTGTCCAAGATTGATATTTTGATCCATTTTTATGTTATCGCTTGCCAATAATATGTCTGTGGACAGAGTAAATATGGCAATTAGGTATTGGATAGGCCGGCGGATACGCAGCTATCTCGATTGCTTGAAATCCATCTTTAGAGATTCATTATTATTAACATTGGCCGTTAGACAACGTTGTCCATGAAATTTTAACGAAATTAGGCTGTAATTTTATGAAAGAAAATATTCTGCCTATCGTCTCTATAAAATGTTGAGTAATGAAAACTTTGAGCAATACACATAATTTATCATTTCGCTTAAATTTGGATTAGGTCAGCCAATTTAAAATTAAAAATATGAAGTGTAAAAAGAGTAAAAAGTGTAGAGCCAAAGCGCATAATTTAAATAGTAGTAGGTAGGTACCTACTATACTTCTGCCCCCGATAGTTAAAAATAGGTACGTAGGAAGGTATCTAACGAAAAGTAAAAACGGAGAAATAAATGTTTTAATAAACGAAACAGGAAATTTCTTGCCGTCTTCTAGACAATTATAATATCTAGGTACGTATTCAAAACTTGAAAGTAATGCTTACTAAAGAGGCTTTTACTTGGTTTAATAATGTTATGAATTTATTAAATTAATGTAATAAAAATAACGAACAAAACTGTTTTCTTAGCATAAAAAATGATGAAAAATATAATATACTTAAGTGAAAAGACGTAAATGGCTATATGCGTCTTTTACATTTCAAATACTATTAGTTGTACTTTTCCTTTTAGTATTTCGTCTATCTATCCAAAATATTATGTTAACAGAAATGGACGCATATAGGTATTTCCGCCTTTTTTTTCTTAAGAATAAAAAACTATTTAGTTATACAAATAGGGCACAAGTGGTTAGATGCGGTCGTTTTTCTTAATGTGAAAGCGGTTTTCAATTAGCTCATTAGACCCAAATGATAATTTTGCGTCTTTTTATCTTCTTAGAAATAGGGACAAATATGCGTCTTTTATATTACTGAACTTAAAATGAAACCATTTTTAGACATGATTTACATAAATGCGACTTTTCAATTACCTAAGTTTTAAATAAATCGTCTTTTTATTTTCGATCGGGTTTAAAAAGTGTACAGAAGCGCCCTAGGTATTTTGTTGTGCTAAAACCGCACAGAAAGTAGGTAGGTAGTTAGCAATATATTAATAATACAGACTAGTGCGCATTATTTAATTTTTCATTATTCTGATACAGGCAATCTATATTTACCTACCTAACTCAAATTTGGAAAAGTGTTAAATGCGTCTTTTTTACTACCGGGGGCAGACTTAATTAGGATTTTTAGCTTACCTACCTATATTTAGGTTAAAACGCAACGTTAACATCTTTGGTATGTCCTATTCATTTATTTCTCATCATTGGGAAACGATTGTTTGTCCAAAATTATACCTACCTACGATATGACAATCGCACCAAAACTGCCAAAAACCGATATCGATTTCAATAAGTACCTACCTAAATCACCTTATTAGGTAGTAGGTACATTAAGTAAGTAGGTAGGTTAAGTATTTTCCTCGATTTACCTGAGCTTCCATCATCAGATCTTTCAAATAAATAAAGAATTTTCAAAATCAGTTCAGAAATAATGGAGAAATCAAGTATTACGTATCGCAATGGGGGGGGGGNNNNGGGGGGGGGGGTATCGTAAAACGTTACGGTGCGTTACAAGGGCAGGAGGGGGTCTTTCTTACAACGCGTTACGTAACATTATTTTTTTTAGTAAAAAATTAGTTTATTTATTTAGTAAATATAAATTTTATTTAGTATTATTACCGCAAAGGTAAAGTCGCCTCTGTGGTCTAGCGGTTCAGTTGTTGGACTTGACTGCATTAGGTCCCGAGTTCGAATCCCGAGTCGGGCAACAAAAAGAACGTTGAGTTTTTCCAATTTTCTAATAAAAAAATTTGCTCGGGATTGGATATGTGCCCGATTGGCGATAGGCTTGCCACCTATCACATGGTGGGACTTAGTGTCTTCGGCTAGTCGTGGGTGCCTTGGTTGTGCCTCTGCCTACCTCTTCGGCGATTTGGGCGTGAAGATACTAACTAACACAAGTTTAGTGGATTTTTTTAATGGTTAATATGTTGCTAACCTCGCGGTTTTTCAATTTCACCGGACTTTGTTTAGTTGTCCACCAGTTTCAGTTAAATGTAGCACCCAACCACTACCTAAAACTGGGGATAGTTTTAGGTAGTGGTTTCTGTACAGGCGATCTTTATGTGTTTGGTTTTCAAGATCATAAAACGGTAGAGGATGGCTTATGAAGACATAAAAACTGACTAACTTTGTCTCACTTTGTTTTATACGATCTAAATGACAGTAAAATCGAAACGTCTACTGATAAGTTTTGTTACAATGTTGTTCATTCATTTCAGTAGTCTCATTGAATCTTAACTCGTTTACGAATCTTATGAAAATGTTTATTGTAGAATGAATTAATAATTTTAAAGCAACATTCTTTGTAAATATTATGTAAACGTATTAGGTAGGTACCTACTTGAAGTATAATAAATTTTGTTATATACAATTTAATTTAAAATTTAAATTACAAGTGTTTTGGAGATACATACCTACTTATTATGTTCACAGATTATCTAAAGAGTTTTTCCCGTGTTGTTCGGGTTCCGTTCCGTTTGTTTATTGTCGAATGAATTCTCAATATATTTTTGATAACTTGATATATGTCTATAAAAATATAAGTTTGTTTAAGAAAAATTGTGATGTACATGCTGTTAACACAAGGAATAAAAACAATCTTGTTGTGCATAAGTCTCGTCTCCACAGAATCAGTTATTCTTTCATGGGCCAATGTATACGTTTTTACAATAAACTTCCCGAGCATATTAAAGACTTACCATTTAATAAATTAAAAAAAATGTATTAAGATAAAGTTGTATGGTAAGGGTTGTTATAAGATTTCAGAATATTTAGAAGACAGAAATGCTTGGGATTAATTGCTCCTCATGCCAATCTCTGCAAATTATTTGTGAATGTAATAAACTTTTGTAAATTAGATTTATAAGAAAAAAGACAAGCCCGCTGAGTTTCTTTCGCCGGATCTTCTCAGTGAGTGGCCGCGTTCCGATTCGGTGGTAGTTTTTAGAATTATATAGACGCGTTACAAGAATCTGTATATGGATCTACGTAATAAAAGCTATTTTGAATTTGAATTATTTGTTATTAATTTCCAAGCCACTTTCTTTGTAAATATTATGTAAACTTATTACCTACTTAAAGTATAATAAATTTTGTTATATACAGTTTAATTTAAAATTTAATTAAATCACAAGTGTTTTGGAGATATGTATTATGTTCACAGATTATCTAAAGAGTTTTTCCCGTGTTGCTCGGGTTCTCTGAGTAGAATAGACCATCTGATTGTCTGTCTGGCAGCTCGTATAAGGTCGCATCGCCGAGATTGTGGTTGTAGAGTGTAAATAAACTGGTTAGGGATCCACGCCCTTAGCTATTCCTGTCGCCATGGTGCCATGTTTTTAGTGCATTGTTGCCAACTTTATTTTCCAGTGTATCGTATAATGCTCTAGAAAAAAATCGTATTTTACCAAGAATTCTAAAAAAATAGTACGACTTTAAATTTCGATAAAACAAAAGAAAGGCAATTGACCGCCACGTTGGTAGAGCGGCTAGCGTGCACGCCTAACTACATCGAACAACCGAGAGGCTCGGGTTCGATTCCCTTCTGGAGCAGGCATTTAGATGCCTCCATTTCCGGGTCTGGGTGTTTATTACATTTATTCCGGTATCTATTTAAGTATTTCTATGTATTAGAATCGTTGACAAACACCCATATAACACAAGCGTATAATTTGCTTACTTTAGGGTTAGATTCAGTTTGTGTAACTTTTCCAGGGATATTTATTAATATTATCTTTAAATCATTTTAATGTTTGACATGTAAGTACCTAGGTATATAAAACGACATTATGCAAACTTGTATGTGCATAACGAATGAAACGAAAGTTCTTTATAACAGCTAGTAGAGTATAAAAGCACAATAATTAGAGAGGTAACTTCACTCATTCCAAATCTATTTCAACATTTCTTAAAACTACTTGTAACTTGTATACTGATCCAAACAATATCGTACCAGTCCATGCGGGGCATATTGTATGCATCTATACAAGTTGATTGTTACTTAATAACAATGAGGTTTTAAATCACATAAACAAGGACTTAGGACTAGTATAATGGAAGATGTTTCAATGTTTAATCGAGGTTGATGGATATTGAGGTTAATAATTTTTAACTTAAGTAAATTGTTAATAACAAAGTGAAAATTAACATTTTTTTAATTTTTCCAACGGGAATATTTTCTATAGCCTTTGCACGATAGCTTCATAAAAGGAAAAAAATCCAGGTTTTTAGTTTAACAACTATCGTACTTTCAATATTGATGTTCGTGTTACAAAAAAATGTTAATTAATTAATGGTTAATTAATTGACAAATCGCGATAACAATTTTTGATCGCCGGATTTTTGTTCATTGATCTATCCTATAGGTGCCTGAATTTTTTCATTTTTTAATTTTCATATTTAAGAAGTTTAAATAATATTTATTCATTAAAGGTCCAAAGTGGGCGGAGCTTACTCAAGCGCGAGTTCCCGTTTTCGGCCGTATTTTCAACCCTCTATAAAAATTATAATTATTGATCCTAGACTTCCAGGCGGCAGGACTTTTTTTTAGGAAATTTCTTCTTCTTGATGGATCTTTATTCAAATTTCGAAAATTTTTAATACTTTTTGAGATATTTGCAATAAACAAAATCACCCTTTTCTTATTAAATTGTTTATAACTTTTGTAATTTTTGCATTCAAAACTCCAAATTTTTAAAAAAGTTTCTAAATGCGATAACGAATCAAATGATACCTCAATCATAATTTTCCGAGGAGAGCTAAAAATTTTGACCTAAAAGGCACATGTTGACTAGACTACTTTCCAACTACCACCATATAGGTATTTTGACGTCTCTACGCGGCGTGAATTTCTTAACTAAAGGAAATCCCTTAGCCTGTTTGCCTTTCAATATTATAAAGAAAAATTAAAAAAAAAACTGTTATGACAAAACACCTAACGTATTAGTAATTCATTTAATTTTATTAAATCATATAAAGGTATTAAAATATAAAGGATAACCCTCTGAATCGCTCTCTTGTAAAATACTTATTATAATGTTAGTTGTAAGAGGTATTTATTTAAGCCAAACAGTTTCAAGGTTTTTCGAGTTTTAGGTATTTTTAGCCTTACATAACATCCTTTAACTTTTTAATTGTATGATTATATTATAGATATAATGGTCGTGGAATTCTACTACAACAAACCCAGATTGGTATCATCTATTGCAGACATACCGGCGGGGTAGGTTAGGATGCTCACACATCTTCATCTTTGGTGTCTATAGGCGACGTATATTTCACGACGTTAGGGAATCCGTCTGTATGTTCGTTTATAATATCAATATAAGGTGTAAATAAATAAAAAACAGCACATTACATAAATCCGCAGATACCTAAGTTTTAAACAATGAAACGAATGGTGAGTGAACGTTAATAAATAACAAATAGTTAGCCCAAACGTCGTTTACAATACCGACCTTCAAGAGGTTAATTATAGAACAAGCGTACGTCACCGTCAATGAATTATAATGACAAGTGCCATCAGAGAACGTTACTTTTTAATTATCTGTGCTAAATTGAGTTTTTTTTTTAAATTTAATGATAAGGCATTGGACAACAAATAAGGACACGGCTCTCCTGTTGGTAATAGATAAGTAATTTTGGTTTTTAAACATGCATAAGATTAATAGGATAAGGATGGTAATAGATAGGCAGGAATAGGCAAGGCCGTGTATCTCTAACCGGCATGTTGCTACATAGCTCTACTATGTAGTATTTATATACTCTTTGCATAGCTCTCTTCAACCATTGAAAGTGAAGTTCTTGACTAATATTCATAAACTATCTAAATTTAAATTAAAAATTTAAGTCGATAAGAAAACGTTTTATAAGTTTTCTGGCACAGGGAGGTTGTTGATTTTGAATGTTTTGAAATCTATTGGTGGCCGTGAAACTTATTTCTGAGTCCACCTATGGATTTTCAACTTGCGAAGGACTAATAAAATATATAATATAATATCTATAAATAAAAGTCACATTGCCACCTATCACATTGTGGGACGTGTCTTCGGCTAGTCGTGGGTGCCCTGGTTGTGCCTCTGCCTACCCCTTCGAGGATATGGGCGTAAAGATACTTTTTTATAAATAAAAGTGTTAAAGCCTGACAGTGATAGAGTTGTTACTATTTCCGAATAATTGTAAAACACCAGTTTATTA
>NJDC01005303.1:126093-145126 GCA_002245475.1 Calephelis virginiensis
GCCTAGTTTAAAAAAAAAACATTTTTTTCAAGATTTATACCGCCCCCCTCTAGGCTTCCAGCGCCCACAAGGGGGCGTTATCGCCCACTTTGGGAAAGGCTGGCCTAGATTATCTTCATTTTGTATCCAAGAGACAACACTACGGTCTTACGCTTAGACATTTTATTTCCAACGCAAAATGTTAACAAAAATAAAAGACAACCTATCAATAATTAAACGTTATAAGAGGAAATGAACCTAGTTGGTCGAGTGGCTAGCGTACACGCCTCACTACTTCGACTAACTGCAAGGCTCGGGTTCGATTCCCGACAGGGGCAGCCATTTGTGTGATGAACATTTAGATGTGCGCATTTTCGGGTCTGGGTGTTTATTAAATTTATTCTGGTTGTCTATTTAAGTATTTCTATGTGTTGGTATCGTTGACTAACACCCATAACACAAGCATATAATTTACTTGCTTTGGGGTTAGATTCAATTTGTGTAACTTGTCCAGAGATATTTATTTATTATTATTAATAAACATAATAATGCAAACAAATGGGAGCGGGAGTAAACATTCGGAAGCGCGTTCTAGTTCCGCGGTTTGCAATTTTTCAAGCAGCAGCTAGAGCAGTGGCCCAAGTCCAGATATTCGGATATTCGGATAATCGGGATTCGGATAATCGGCGTTCTACTTTAAACCATGCGCTTCGACTATATTCGTCAAGCTTCGAAAATCCGAGTGTATTTTAAAGATATATCTGGATATCTGGATAGAGTTGTTATTAAATAATTAATCATTTCGGTTAAATTTAGATAATAGGTCAGCAAATTTAAAAGTAAAAGTATAAAGTGTAAAAAGAATAAAAAGCGTAAAGCCGAAGCACATAATTTAAAAAGTACATTACTACTTTTTATTGAAACTAGATATTTTTTAATAGATTAATTATTACAAAGACGAAGAAGTTACACAAATTGAATCTAACCCCAAAGTAAGCAAATTGTATGATTATGTTAAAGGTGTTAGCCAACATACCAATATGTTTAAGGCTAACAAAGGCGATATTATCGCTCTGGTTTGAACCTGTCTGGTTGAACTTTAGAGGGCAGAAGGAAAATTATGGAGAAATCGTCGCTAGACAAATACTAGCTGTTCCGGCAAACTTTTTGTTTTCTCGTTTTTTATCGTTTCCTTACACTCGAAAGTTTCTTTCTTTCGTAGTTCTAAGCTTTTCATCAGTTTTCAGCCAAATCAGTTCAGCCGTTTTTGAGTTGCGAATAGCGTAACTAACACGACTTTTTTTAATAGGTATATACTAGCTGTTGCCGGCAGCGTTGCCCGCGTGATCTTACAATATCATTGTATCGGGATAAAAACTATCATTTGTGTTAATCCAAGATACCATGTATGTGTGTACCAAATTTCATGAAAATCGGTTCTACAGTTTTTGCGTGAAGGAATAACAAACATACAAACAAATGGACGATCTTTTGCATTTATAAAATTAATAGAATTTAAATAGAATTAGAAAGAATGATAGATGAAAGATTGACAAAGCAGATATACCTATACCTATCTTTCTATCTACTTGTAAAGTAATTCAAAACTTGAAATGTACCTATATCATAAGTACTGGTTGTAAATTTGTCATAGTTTATTCAAGGCATTTTTGTCTCAATTGCTACAGTTTGCATCATACCTAGTTCAAATAATATGATTTCATCACATACCTATGTCCTTTCAAACGAAATGATTAACGTCTAGGCACATATAAGCATTTGTCACAACATTTACAGGAATAGTAACATTTTTATTACAATACAAATGTAATATAATTTAATATAATTTAATACAATACAATACAAAGTCTTACTAGCTTCTAGTGCTAAAAGATATCCATCAGTTTGGCGCAACTTTCATACAAAAAAATAAGTTTGCTATGTTTTTTATTCACCCAAATCATATGTCCCTAGTTGCTTTATATCTGAATGCCTTTAGACTTACTTTCAAATTTTACGGGTTATACCTTTTCAAGTAAATTTCATACAAAATTCGGATTTGCTATGTATCTATGGAAGTCTTGCCTCTTATTACGTAGTATTTATAAACTCTTTGATATCCATATTTAATATTGTAAATACGAAAATCTGTCTGCCTGTTCCTATTTCACGGCTTACCCGCTGAACAGATCCTTACGAAATTTTATATGCATATAGTTAAAGATCCCGAGTTGTAACATAGGATACTTTCTTTTTTACAAAAATCAACTCCTAAAAAAACAAACATTCATTCCCTATTATAGAATCAACATCCTATAATAGGGAATTAATGTTTGTATAAAAATCATGTACAAGTTAATTAATGATTACTTAATTGGCTATTGCGAAAAAAAGTAGGAAGGAAAAGTAGGGAAGTAGTGTCCTCCTAATCCATAACTTTATTATAAAAAGCTCGGTGAAATACCGAGAGGTTGGCAACACATTTGTCATTTTCAAAAAAAAAAGCGAAATTATATCAGTCTGTCTGTCAGTATAGCAAACATGCTTTCATGGCTATACCGCGGAACTGATTTTTTCAAATTTAATATGCAAATATTGAAGCACCTGACTCCTAAACATTGTCGATAATAAAATTTTTGCCCTTTTAGAAACAACAGCATTTACAATATGTATATTGCAAAATTAGAATCCCGAAAATATGAAAATGCTATTCGAAGCAAACAATTTAAGCTGACGAAGTCGCGATTGACAGCTAGTAGTAATAAATAAATTATAGGTCAAGTTTATCGGTGCGAACCTTTAGACACAAGATTTTGGTTAATGGTTGCCTACCTGTTAGTAATCTAAAAATACAATCATTAGCAGGTAGTAGACATTTACAATGGTCAACACTCGTCTGTCAATAAGTTTTAAAGGCTAAAATTATTTCTGTGTTCAAATATGTGATACCCAATCACTATGAATATTTCTATGTTTTAGTTTAAATATTGTGGGATGTAAGGTGTCTGGAAGAGGATATACGGATCAGGTGTTTTCGCTCAGCAACATCGATCGTAGAGAAGCATCTGGGTTTTGGCCAGAGCATTTTCTGTGGATCTCGAAAAAGCGTTTGGTAGGGTTGTGCCTAATTTTGCGGCATTTTGCTGGATTATGGGATAGACGGGACACTGCTGCGTGCTGTGCAGCCTGTGTATTTAGATTTTATGTAAAGCATGTGTGCGGGTGGACGGCAACATATCGCCTTGGTTTGATGTTTACATTGGCCTCAAGCAGTGCTGTGTATTAGCACTCTTGTTTATCTTGTATGTGGACAAATGTCTTCAGAGGTTAAGATTAAGGATCTATGAATATGGAAATTTGTATGGGTTACCCAGTGGTAAACTGCCTGCTTTGTGCAGATAATGCTGTACTTTTGGTCTATACAAAGTTATGAAAGGTGATTCTAAAGAAAGAGGCTTACATTTAAATGCGATGAAAATCAAAATTATAGTATTTGCAAGACATGTAGCCAGAGCAGATGTAAGAGTTGTAGTTTATAATGTAGTGCTGGAACAACTGAATGAAATTGTATAGCTTGGTTATGCGTTTAGCAGGGATGGAAGGTATACCGTGGCTGTAAGGAGAGTGTGAGCAGGGAATAGTGTGAATGGAACGCTGGGTAAGTTATTTCAAAGCGAGGTTTTGAGTAAAAGTGCTAAACTCGATTTGCATAATTCTGTGCCGATCCCTATGTTGTTGTATAGAAGGGATAATTGGATATGCCAGAAAAAGCATGAGAATAGTATAAATGCAGTTGAAATGAGAGCGCTACGGAAAATCTGTGTTGTAATGCTCACTGATCGCATTCTAAATAGCAGGATCCGAGAAAGAGTGGGATTGAAAAAAATGATAATGTTAAAATGAGAAAGGGCAGACATGGTCTTGGTTCGGTCAGGTGAAAAGAATGGCAGATGAAAGATTGACAAAGCAGATATACATTGCGAAGGTGGATGGAGACCTAGGTTCAAGTTCTTTCCACGATCAAGTTGATAGGGAATTATTGGAAGGTGGTGCCAAGAGTCTCTGAAACCGGCATGTTTGTATGAAAAGGGTAATGAATGGAGGAAGCAAGAAAAATTTGCAAGGATCATGAGATTTGGCACTTGATCACAGTGTAAGTATGACACAGTATAGAAACTAAGCCTATTGGCAAAATAAATACCTACGCTCCATGGAAACCACAGGGTTGTCAATTTTTAATGTTTTGGACATTGTTTTTTATGGAATATAAAAGGAGTTCCGAAATGATTAATCAATCGAATTTTAATTACCTAATTAACAATTAAAAAACTATACGTATACATACCTACATTTTTGAAATTTGACACATTTGTTCAGAATTGTTTGATGTTGTTTTGTTCTACTTATATTTACTCTGTGGTAATATAGACTTACGGCCATGTTAATAATGTTAATAATGTATCTCAATCTAATGGATTTCAAGCAATCTAGATAGCTGCGTATCCGGCATATAATTATATATATTCAATAAATAATAAATCCTAATCCAAAACTTGCTGTCCAAGATTGATATTCTATATATTATATATATTCCATTTTTATGTTATCGCTTGCCAATAACATATCTGTGGACAGGATAAATATGGCAATTAGGTATGGGATAGGCCGCCGGATACGCAGCTATCTCGATTGCTTGAAATCCATGTGCTTGGAAACTGATTACCCAAGTAGAAAAATATCTTACTAGTAATTAGTACTAGTTGAGATAAAGACTTGATGGTAATGCCACCTCGAAGTAAAGAGAAATCGATTGACATCCTTTAAAAATATTGGAGTCCACCATGTAACTCCTCCTTTTTTGCAATGTCGTATAAAATAACTAATAAAAATCTGTGATTGTCTACATGGTCTTAGCTTGTACCAAAAATAGACAAATTGATCTAAAGACATAAAAATCTGTTTTTTAAACTAAATAAACGTTCCATCAGCATGGCAAATATTTTTTTGAGATGGCGTATTGGATGACAAAAAGTTACGTAATTGTAATTCTATTGTTTCTATGTGAGATCAGCGAATATGCTTATCTTCTTCTGAGGGTAAGTGATAACCGTGGCTTATAGACATCATTGACGTTATAAGACTTGCGCCGAGATGTAAGGCGAATTGTGTAAGTCTACCGGCTACCATAATGTGCAGGCCAGAACATGACGGAGTCATTATGGCAGCAGGAATAGTTAAGGCGATGGAACCTACCCGGGCAAATTACTGTACAGCACTCTGCCAACAATGGTCTTGTTAGGAAAGACCTCTTAATAATCTTTGCTCGATATTTAGGAGCTGGCAGGCAGAGTGGCAAATGGTCTTTGGGAGAGACTTTTCTACAGAGTAGTCCAATGTCAATTTTATTTATAATAGAGTAAGATGGTCCCATACTTATAGTAAAGGGTAATTTATAATTTATTGTACTTCTAAATGAAGTGCAGAAACCAATGTAGATTGATATTTAAAATGAAGATTTGGTTTAATTCCACAATAAAACGTTAATCTTAGTCTACTGCTTCAGACGTCAATTTCAGAGAAAAACTCAGAGATGTCAATCAGATTGACATCTCTGAGTGCGGCTGTTATTAAATTAAAATAATCAAAATGTTTGACTCTCTAATTTTCTCGGAATGACTAATGACAAATACAATTAAATGACAGTTCAAATAGGTACTTCGAATAAAACTTGTTTTATGTTTGAATTCCGTTTTTCGTAACATTCCGTTACGAAAGTAGTGATCCAGAATTAAAGAAAGACGTGACGTAAAGATAACAGTTATTGAGCGTCTGTAAAATAATTTAAGCGCAGCAAAATTATAAAAATCGACTTCAATAAGTAAATCACTTGCGTACACAAAAATTAAATATTTCCCCTGTTTCTCTGATACCGCATCATTAAATCTAGCTTAAGTTTTCACCTTAGAGGTAGGTACGTTCGTTCAAATATGAAAAGACTTGAAAATCGCTTTAGAAATGAAGGAGAAATCGATTACCATACTCGTACATAACCAAAATTAGGAGTCGAACATATGACCTCCGTTTTTCGAAGTCGGTTCAAATGATGTCGTTCTTAATATTTTTTAATATTAGCTGAACAGACATTCTCATAAAACTATGGTTATTGGATTTTTTCTTTATGTGGATTGTGGACCTTCGTCAGCCAGTAACTGCAACAGCAAAGAATGATTCAGCCAAATTGGTCCATCTGTGTAGGTGTCATTCGATGACCAAGGGAAATGGGAACTCATTTTTATGTATTAAAAAAATTAAAATGTTTCTTCTAGTTCGCTTGCAGTTGAAAGGGATTAAAAGTATCCTGTCTATCTCCTGGTCCAACGCCTGTTTAATTTTCATCAAAATCGGCTAAGCCATAAATGATGTAACTAACACGGCTTTCTTTTAATTTATATGTACTAGACGCTCTATCGATCTTTTCTAGTTTCTTAGCTACCTCCATGGTCTGTCCTTTATTAACTAGTGATTTCTGTACACTTAGCCTAATATTGAGGGTTAAGAACGAAATACATGGCATTGGTAAACGGTTAATACATATTCGAAAATCCAAATAACGTTGCGGTTCAATAATGACCAGAGCCATCTAGTTTTACAATTGGAAATTACACAAAGCCTCATTAACAAGTTACATCTCTTCAGTCAAATTGGTTTTGCCGTTCTTGACCTATAAATAGTGTAACGACTTTCTAATTTTATAAAGATAAAGATAACTTTTATATGTTAAAAGTTCTCCTAATCGAAAAACCATAGAAGACGTATTTCAAAAGATTTTTTCGTGTTTTTCCTAAAAGTCGTCAAGTAATCAAAGTGAAAACCACTTGTTAGTAATATGATCATTAATCATGAAACCTGATTGGTCATCCTTATAACTGTAATGCAAAATAAGCGAAATTACGTCAGCTTGACAATCGTTTTTTTTTGCGATATTGTCATAAAGTAAGATGACTTGATGATGAAAAAGTTACGTAATTGTAAACCTTATTATTGCTCTTATAAATTGTTTAGACTAGTAGATACTTTTCCCTATGGTAATCAGTATCCGCTGTGTAGAATAGCTCATTTGCCCTCTATACCAGGCAGCACGTAAGAGGCGAGCACAGGTAAAATCCACCGATTTACCTATTACTGTCGTCATAATGGCTCTGTCTGTTCCGATCCTGAGAATAGGGTAGCTGATAGACTTGGATAGAAGATTTATACCTATGCCATATGAAAACGACGAACCTATAACATCTATGGTGCCTATAAGCCACGGATGTCTCTTACCAACCTTACCAACAGGAGAGCCGTGTTCGCTGAACTTTTACATTAAAAATAATGCAGTTACAATTAAAAGACATTTGACAACGGAACCCTAAATAGTTTGTCCTCATGACATTGCAAAATTCATATTGTTTTGTCTGTCTAATAACAAAACGATACACTTTTCTTAATAGTCGAAAACTTACATTTGTCACCAGACCATTGACTTCAAACCGGTCGACGGCGACATTTAAAAATAGAAATGAATATCGCTTCCAGGCTCCATCTGAATATTTAGACTGTCTCTAATAAATGTTTTATACAAAGAGTGTAGAAATACTACTACGTAATAAGAGGCAGGACTTCCATAGCAAACCCGAATTTGTATAAAGTTAACTTGAAAAAGTATAATTTGAAAGTAAGTCTAAAGGCATTGAGATATAAGGCAAGGCTAGTGTCCTAGGATTTGGGCGACTAAAAAACATAGCAAACTTATTTTTTTATTTTTTGATACGGAAGTTGCATCAAACTGGTTTTGAATCAAAGAATATATAAATACTACGTAAGAATGATTTATCTGTGTCTTTTTTTATTTTTTTAAGTCAATTTTCCCCTTTTTGGGGCCGGCTAAGACCTTTAGGCCATGCTGCCACGTCTTCCGTTTTAATTATTTCTTATACAGACATTAATCACATGTCTTCCGTATTAATTATTCTTATATAGTCATTAGTCACTATTTACAAAGTCACGTCAGGGTCTGGAGTAAAGCGGTGGTCACTTTACACAAGCTCACTTTGGGAGATTTGGCGGCAGCGAGGAAATTCACAATACACTAATTATTTCATTTGTGTACTTTCACTAGAACAAAATTAAACTAATTCCCACCTAAATTAACTAATTTTACTCATAATTGACACTAAATTCAATAATTGTGAAAAAATACGACCATCTTCATTTACGATGGGGCCGAAACTCCCTTTTTTTAATTGATTTGCCGCTTTCTGGGGCCGGCTAAGATCTTTAGGCCACGCTGCCACGTCTTCTAATTACCTGTATTTATTGGATTTTGTCCTCCTTTTTCTTCTATCAACAAGAAACTTTTACTACGATGGATGGACATGACGAAATTATTATGACAGTTTCGTCATTTTCGTCATGTGATCATGTCCGTCCCATTTTATTAAAACTAGCCGACCCGGTGAACTTCGTTTATTTGCACTCGATTTTCTCTGCCTGCTTTGCAGGGGTCTTAGATACATATATTATTTAATTAAGGTAACCTGTACGTAAGAATGTTTCTCAACATTTCGGATTTCTATTTATTTGGTCACTTTTTACTGATTGTTGTTGTGTCTGTGTTGGTGTAGTTTTTTACTTTTAATAAGGCGGGAAATTAATGAACATGAAGCAATTAATATGAAAACTCCAAAATCAACTTCTGTTTCATTGACAATTATTTTTCGAAAGATAGCAAGTGGTTCCGAAATGGTCCCACATCAAACCAAATGAGAATTAACCCTAATGCGCCTAAACCAGTTTTATAAACATCAAACTAATGGTTTTTGAGTTGCACTTAATAGATCATATTTTTTTCTCTTATTTCTATCATCAAAGATGACAAGATGACCTCAAACAGAACCATGAAATCAGAACCATGATATATCTTTCTAACAAAGAACCATCAAAGTCGGTTGGCTGTTGGATGAACAATCGCGTAATAAACATTAAAAAATACATACAGTCGAGAACGTCCTTCGTTTTGTTTATAAAATATATAGAATTAGAACATAGGTATAATTAGAACATAGAACCTCCTCCTTTTTTTGAAGTCGGTTAACAATGAACACCTATAAAACTTGTTTCTTCTTTTACAGGTGGAGTTTTCGTCTTTTCAAAAGAGTATACAAACAAGGACTTAATGTAGAAGATTTATGGCAAGCTCGAAATATAGATCAGTCTGGAAAATTAGGGGACCGGTTAGAAGCAGCATGGGAGAAACAGTTAAGAAAGTCAAAAGAAAATGGATCAAAACCTTCATTGTCTAAAGCAATTGTTAGTTGCTTTTGGCTTGAATATATGATGTGTGGAGTATTTGTTGGCTTATTATTTATAATTTTATGGTAAGTTGATCTAATCATTCGGGCTTCTTTTTTTTAATAGGTGTTAGAGTGTACAACTAAGGCCCGACTGAGACTAATAGTCTAGGCCAAGACCTAGACACGAGAAAAAAGCTGTAATTCTCGGTCGAGATCGAGACTGGGTAGCTACATACAAGGTGTCGTACTGTAGTGGGAGTCTTGAAATAAAAATCTTAAATTTGTTTTTAATATATTTATTTATCGCATATAATAAATACATTAATATTAATTTTTTATTTTACTTTTTTTTATGATATTGAAAGGCAAACAAGCGGACGGATTTCTTGATGGTAAGAAATTCACGCCGCCAAGAGAAACACAGAAAGGTGGTAATGGTGCGTTGCCAACCAGAGGCCGGGATGTTAGGCTTCTAGCAAAAGTAAGTTTACCGGCTACCTTATCCTAAGAAACCGGAACATGTCAATGGAACACTGACGTTATGGCGGCAGGAATAGATTAGGCGGTGGTACCTATCCGGACGAGTCGCTGTGAAACTCGCCTTTTACAAGGTGCCTGCCAGGAAGTCATATGGTCTATTCTTCAAAGGAAAAATACGGGGAAAAATATAAAGTGTAATAAGTGTCGAAATATTTTTTTATATTGCAACACAAAAACATTAACTTCCTTACATTTTCGCCTTTCAGGCTGTGGTAGTTTTCATTGTCTAACTTATTTTTTTAGTGTTGAACATATTAATGTACAGTACCTAGGTATTTTAATAAAATATTGCAACTCGAAACTAAATAATAAAACAAACTTACGATACAAGTTTACCAAGATATAACAATAAACACACCACTACAAACTTCACAATATCGCAAGTTCTTTAGATAAATTGTTTATGTTACAAAAAAATGTTAAATTCCAGAGCAAACATATTTATCTAACACTTACAAAATCTCAATAAAGTCAATTCGTAAAAGCATCGATATTGTTTCAATATGGTAAAAACATAAAAACATATGACCGGACGCGCCAGACAGAATAACTATGATACAGGAGCTAAAGATTTTTTGTAGTAACTTATGCGAGCCACATTAAGACATGGGAGATTAGGGTTGCCAACTTTTTTTAACCAAAAAAACGTATAAACTGGTTTGGATAGGGAAAAATTACATTGACAATCAACATAATTTAAATAAATAATTTATTTTCAAATCAATTTATTGATGCTCTATTTATCTCTTCCCGCCGCTTTTGATTTATTACTGAAAAAAACTTTTTCAATTAAAAGCTGAAGTTGCAGGAATGGGATGTAAGAAACAACTTTGTTTTATATTTGTTTAGCTAACAGATTCCTTTAAGTATATATTGCCATTTTTAAACTGTACTTTTCATAATGTGTATTTTGTTTTGCGCATCATAGTTAAGATTGAAAATAAAGTATTTTTGCACACTTTATTTGTATGTAAAAGTATAAAGTATAATTACAAAAAATAAAGTAGGATACGTTATTATAAAGTATGGTTGGCAACCCTATGGGAGTTACCCTATACCAGTGTTAAATACCTCCATTATGAATCAAATCTCTATATAGAGGCGCACATTGTAGGGAGGATTATCTGTCTAATTAGTTTTGGCTCGAAAACATACTCAGGGCTGTCAGATAAAAGTACCCACGGCGGGTTTATTGCAAGCCAATAAGTGCATGTTTAAATTTTCTGATGATTTGAACACGACTTACGGAAGTAGGATGATCAGGAACTTTCAAAAACCAAGTTATGTATATTCGTTGTCCATTACGGCAAACTATCTGATTGACATATATTTGTTATCGGAGATATAAGAGGTAGGTAATGCCTGTTTTTTTCTTCTTTCTTTCTTTAGGTTTTGGCCTTCACGTTAGTATTTAGCCATTAGTCAAGTAGAAATTTACATCAAGTGTTATATCAATTTCAACTAATTTAATTAGTCATCAATCATTAGTCGTCAGGAAGTCATGTGGCTCTTGGGTAAAGCGGTGGCCTGTTTACTCAAGCTCATGAATGAGATTTAGCGGCAACGAGGAAATACACGATACGCTAATTTCTTAGTGATTATTTCATTTGTACACTTTCACTGAACAAAATCGTACAAAATGCCACCAAAATTGACTAATTTCACTCAATATCAACACGAAATTCAATAATTATGAAAAAACTTCGACCATCTTTTCTCTCGATGGCGCCAAAACTCTGCCTGTTTATTTCTATCTGAATAAAATATAAAACTAATATTTAAAAATACAAGTGTTATTTTTTATATTTTTTTTTGTTTTAAAACAATACAAATTATAACATTTATTAACCGATTGTGAAGCATATTAGTATTGTATCAATTCATTCTAAATACACATGTTCCGATTTTCCAGAGTAACTTATAAAAATCGGTAATAGATTTTGTTAAAATTTTTCGATAATGGTACGACACTATTTATGAATTGAAAAAAACTTACAACATTGCTAATGTCAATTTAGTCCCTGAGATTAAAAAAACAGGCTATTGTCATTGCCAAATAAGAAAACGATCTAAGATGAAAACATATTTTTTTCTAATAATTCATATTTTTGGTTTTCGATTTTTCAACAATATTTAAATTTAGAAAACGAATTACAAATGACTATACTTATAGGTCAATGCAAATGACTCAAAAAAGATGAAATTTACGTTTTGTTGCTATGGTCAACGCATATATATTATGCATGTAACCTTCATAGTGGGATATATGAATAATAAAATACGTAATTTGAATATTATCTAACAAAATTGTTACACAAGTAGTAGTAATTCTCTTATTGTGTTTTTAATCTAACGTTTAGTAACGCTGTCCTTTATACATATACATGTATTTTTTTTTATGTTATATGAAGGCAAACAGGCAGATTGATTTCTTGATGATAAGAAATTCACGCCGCCTAGAGATACCATAGATGGTAATGGTGCGTTACCAACCTGAGGTCAGGATGTTAGGCCTCGAGCAAAAGTAAGTTTACCGGCTACCTTACCCTCCGAACCGGAACACGTCATGACGTTATGGCGGCAGGAATAGGTAAGGCGGTGGTACCAATCCGTGCGAGTCGCTGCGAAACTCTACCACCTAGTCAGATGTCACGGTGCTAGTGATGATAAGCCTATGCTCGCCTTTTACGAGCTGCCTGGCAAGAAAGGCAGATGGTCTATTCTGCAAAGGAGCCCGGACCAACACTTACATATCTTAATAATATCTTTTCAAAATCTGCATGGGCATGTTTTTAAAATAATTTGCACAAGAAGCTACGTATACTTTATTTTCACTCTAAGTGTTCAAAAACAAGAGTTAACATTATTTTTGCATATTTTTTTCAATTAAGCAATTTTTTTTAAATTATTAGCTTTTTAAAAAATATTAAAATTATTTATGGGATTTACAAATCAACTAAGTGTATTTAAAAGAAACAGTACCCAAAAATGTTGATATTTAAAAAAATGGCATAAAAACACCCGGGCGTTGGGAAATATTTAAAAAAAACGGTTTTAACTCGATATCTCGAAAACCATGACACTTTTACTAAGGTCATATTTATTTTATTTTTATTATTTACTTTTTTTTCATATTTATTTTACTAGTAGGGCATCAGTCGAGCTAGCCACAGTTAAAGGGTTACCCATTAATTACTGGACAACCTGCATACATACGTATATAGGGTTGCTTATCCAAATGGAAAAACGGAACTCTATAAATTCGACATGTCCCTATGTATATTACAGCCACTTTTGTAAGGTATAATGAATGTATTTTGTAAACCGCAATTTCATTTATATATAACTAGCTGCTACCCGTGACTTCGTACACACATTGAAGTATCTAGCGATAGAAACTAAATAATAGTAGATAATAATTTGCATAGGAACGTTATAAACCAAACAGGAAACACAACAATGCTTTCTAGTTTTTACGAACGTTATAGCAACTAATAAAAATAAGGGTCAACCAATAACATTTTTTTATTCTGAGAAGTAACGCGATCCCGGCGAGTCATCGCATTAATATCATCTTCACATGATCTTGTAAGTGAGAAATATACCTGCGTTCGTTTTTTAAAGTTCATTCTGGTAGCACGAACACACGAAGGGATAGCCCTTATCTGCACCAAAAGCCCTCTATTGTTGTTGAAACCTACCTTTGTGATTTAGAATAGTACTCGTTAATAACTATTTTTAATTATACATACTTTGTTACAGGCCAATGATCCCATACACGTTAGCTTTATTTATAGAATATTTTTCTAAGGAAAGAACGCCAGAAAACTACCGAAATGCACATCTATACAATTTCCTAGTGAACTTTTTGACTATATGTACAGCGATGATGCTTAACCATCTACAGCTAAGCCAAGGCTGCGTTGGGATGAGAGTTCGAATAGCTGCCTGTTCACTGCTCTATAGAAAGGTAAGAGAATGGGTTACAAAAACCACGAGATTAGCAACAAATGAAACAAAAAAGGGTAATTTTTCGTTTCATAGATAAAAGTATGTTGAAGTCCTTATTCTGGTTCCTGTAAGGAGGTAGGCAGAGGTACAACTCGGGCATTACTGACTAGCGAAAGACGGTATCTCCAACAACGTGATAGGAGGCAAGTCTAGCGCCAACCGCGCCAACCGGGTACAGATTCAATCTTTCTAAGTTTTTGTCAAAAATAAAAAATAAAATCACATTGTCTTTTTGTTGCCCGACCCGGGCATATATAAGTATATACGTACCTCATGAAGGCATGTCGAACGGCACGCCGCTAGAGCACATGGCGATGATTTCGTTTAATGTTCATTTTAATTAAAAGAATAATCAATAATGCTAAAATAATAATGTAACTATTGGCTCATGTTTAGTGTACTTTGTGGTGGGTTCTTCGCGGTTAGCGAAGGATTCCCCGACCCAGACTCTATTCGTGGTATAATTTACGGATACATTCGTCCAGCTTGTCATGTCTAACATTTCTTACCTGAGCTCAGAACTGTTACACGGGTTAGGATTTATTTTTGCAGGATTAGCAAATAAAGGGGTTATTATATTATTCTTTATCCGCACACATACACATACCTGTATAATATATTTGACGAATAGGATAATACGCCTGCTACAGGTTTAAGCAACTTACCTATAATATCTATAGTCGACGTTTGTCCACCAACGAACAATCGCAAATAATTTAGATATAATATTACATACTGTTCTGTCCGACTACAATAATCATAAGTTCTTAAGTTACTCAACAAACCGCAGTTAATTTAAACTCGAGGCGTGATTGGCTAACAAACATAAAAACATTTAAATGTATTCACGATTTTTTTATACCATCGCACATGTAGGTACATACATCTACAACATTTTTGTAACATTAAAATATTATGTAAAGTAAAATAATTTTATTTTCTGAATTTATTCTTATGTCTGAAGCCTGCATAAAATAATGTCTCGAGTCTTTCTCCATTAAACAAAAAAGAAAAACATTTCATTGAGGGATTTGGATTTTAGAGGGAAAATACTTTCTTTCTTGCTTTAGGTTTTGGCCTTCACGTTAGTATTTTGCCATTCCTCAAGTAGAAATTTGAATCAAATTTTATATAAATTCTTAATCAATTATAATTAGTCATCAGTATTAAGTCGTCAGTAAGTCATGTCAGGCTCTTTGGTAAAACGGCGGCCTCATTACTCAAGTCATGTAATGAGATTTGGCGGCAACGAGAAAATACATGATACGCTAATTTCTTCATGATTATTTAATTTGTGCACTTTCACTGAACAAAATTGTACAAAATGCCACCAAAATTGACTAATTTCACTCAATATCAACCCGAAATTCAATAATTATTAAAAAAGTTCGACTATCTTTTTTCTCGATGGCGCCAAAACTCCGGGAAAATACTTGCTTAAATGGCCACTATGGCAACCAGTATTGCCATAGTTAATAGATAGTTTGGTACCTATTGCACATACTAATATTGAGAATTTACACTTAACATAATAGATTCCTTATTTAATAAAAATTACCTCCTAAACGAGCGACGACTTAACAACGTATCTTGTAAAGTGATCTATATTAAAAAAAAAGGATTGTGTGGTTTTATGAAACCACGGAAAAGTGAAACTTGATCTATAACTATTCTCAGTGAGTGGCCGCATTCCGATCTGGTGGTAGTTTTTAGAATTATATAGACACGTTACAAGAATCTTTTGAATTTGAACTATAGACGCCTTCATATTGCTCTGACGTTACCGTCACGCGACATGCGACACACAGACAAAAAAATGAGTCGATGTAATAAAAGTTTCACTTGAACAAATCTGTGTTAATCACTCTTATATTTTTTAGATTCTCAAACTCAACAGAACCGGTTTAAGTAAAACACAGCCTGGTCAAGTAATAAACCTGATGTCGAACGATGTAAGTCGGTTTGACTTAGCAGCTCTGTTCCTGCACTACATCTGGGTGATGCCCATCGTGGTGCCTGTGGTGTCATATTTGGTATGGCAACGTATAGCGTGGGCCACTTTAGCAGCCCTTGCTGTTATATTTATACAAACTGTTGTAGTACAAGGTATTTTTTTTTTACTTTATCAGTATATTTATTAGTAAAACGCATTCCCTTATTAATGTTTAAATTATTATTATTTTTTGTTTTGGTACGTACAAAGTTGTTGCATTTCACTTAATTTTTATTTTGTAACTCTTCGATATCCTGTATTTCGTGGTTCTGCCAGAGGTTGTTTTGAGCCATAGAATCGCCATTTGTCTTTTTTTGTACTTGTAATATTACTGTACTGTAATATTTTTTTGTCTTGTATGTTTGTATTCATATTGCACAATAAAGAATAAGTAAATATTTTCTCAATAAAACAACTTTCAATTATAAGTGACAAGAAGCGGACAAGCATACTAATCTACTGATGACGAGAAATCGCATCAGCCTATAGAAACCATAAATGTTATAGGTGTGGCCCTAGCTTGTGACCGAGATGTTTTTTTCATTATTCAATTGTTAAAGTCTACCATCTACTTTACCTACAATATACGGCATTGGGGTGTGACGAGCCCATCACACCCCATACACATAAGACTAATCTATTAGTTTAAATTGACGGTTATACTAGTGTCAGTAATTAACCACCAAAAACTAAACGTAAAAAAATAAAAATAATAAATAAACATACCTGGACAAGTTACACAACTTGCATCTAACCCCAAAGTAAGCAAATTATATGCTTGTGTTATGGGTGTTAGTTAACAATTGTAATATATAGGAATACTTAAACAGATACCAGAATAAATTTAATAAACACCCAGACCCGGAAATGAAGACATTTAAATGTTCATCACACAAATGCCTGCCCCCGTCTAGAATCGAACCCGAGCCTCGCTATTTGTCTGTGTAGTTAGGAGTGTACACTAGCCACTCGACCAACGAGGAGATAAATTAAGTAGATTTATTTATCTTAAGCCCTGACGATGTTGTTAAAAGCAAAATCAATTGGCTTATGTAACTATAGCATGAAGTGTTAAATAAAACCTCACATATGTAATGGGACTGATCAGTTATAGTAGGATGATCACTGAACAGGATGGGAGTGAAGATCGAAAAAGTGTAACTAGACCTTTCGTGACTCTTCTTGCTATAGCAAGACTATTTTCCTACGTTAATTCCGACCGGGCGGCGCGTGCAGTCTGAAACCTCTCACGCCGTTTTAAGTTTGTGTTTAAAAATATCACAACTCTTTGTTACAGCTTATCTCAGTAATCTTCAAGGTACTTTACGAGGTAAAATAGCAAAACGAACAGACGAGAGGGTTAAAGTTATGAGCGAGCTCGTCAATGGGGTCCAAGTGATTAAAATGTACGCGTGGGAGAAACCTTTCGAGAAGCTTGTGGACAAATTACGAAAGTAAGTTCTTACAAGAAAGTTAAGTAAGGCTTTACAAATGTATGGTCGTCTCAGTGGTGTAGCTGTCCGGTGTTGAACTTTACTAAACAAGGTCCGGGGTCAATCCCCAGTTCGAGCAATAAAATAAAATGTGTTTTTTTTCAATTTTTGAATAAAAAAAAACAACTTTGCTCGAGATTAGATATATGCCCGGTTAGCGATAGGCTTGCACGTAACACATTGTGGGATTTAGTATCTCCTATTAGTCGTGGTTGTGCCTCTGGGCGTAATACAAGGGTGATATGAGCGTGAAGATACATTTCTTTTAAGTGTTTAAAAACTTAGTTAATCACTTATATTTTAATAGAGCCGTGCGTCGGCTATGACAACTAGTATTTAAATATGAATGTTATACCTGCATAATTCTATCTACAGCTAATTTTGCATAATGCTACTACTAAAAAGTTATTTCCTAAGTAAGTAGTAGATATGGTTTGGATATTATCACTATACCAACGTAGCATTAACAGTTGATCCCGGTTACTTCCACGTGAAAACCAAACTCACTGACTAAAACTAAATACTCTAAAGTTATAGGTATAGGATAACATTTATCCATGGGCGTCATTTTTCATAGTAAAAAATGGTAAATCCGGCCCTGTAAAATACTCTTTTTTATGTTCAAAGCAGCAGTGTATCAACAAGTAGGCCGTGGGGGAATTACGAGGAATTACGTTAAAGTCAAATGTTTGTTTTTCTTTTACATGAGTTTAATCATTGGCACACGCCTACTAAAGCAAATGTTTGTGTAGATTAGACAATACAAAGTACAAATAGACTATAAAATGCAAAATGTGATGTTATTTTGCTAACAGTTGTATAGCTAAATATTAATGATTCATGTATGTTTACTCTGTTGTTGATATTTTGTCTGCATATCAATTTACAATTGACTAGATATTGCACGCGGCTGCGCCCGCGTTTTATTCTAATTCTTTCGCGGCAACCTTCCGTTTGAGTTTTAGAAAATTTGTCCTATGTCACTCTTTCGCCCCAATTCTATCTCTATACACAAAAAATACCATCAATTTTTCTTTACGACGTAAAAGAAGAATAAACAAAAACACACTTTCCGACCTTTATACTATACTTATCTTGTTTGAAATTCTTAACGATGAAATTTGGGGGCTCGATATCGGTTTCATAAAGACAGACTCTTAATTCTTAAAATCCTACTTAAGAAATCAGAGTCGGCCCTAGTCTTTGAACAGGATAGAGCGAAATTATCTTTCAACACTTTTAGTGTTAGGGTCAGGATTCCACTTTTGGTTTGAACAATTCGCATTAGCCTTTCATCGAATAAATAAAAACTTATTTTAAAATTCAGTAGTTCTTGTTATTATTCTAGAATATTCCTATGAAAATGTTAGAAGAACTAACATTTCACAGAAGATTTTCATAAACCGTACCTAGCATCGCCCCACGTCTTTCAAGTCTTTCTTTAAAAAAAAAACCGCAATTTTAGGCCCTCTGCCAACTGACCTCTAGAGCGACCAACTCTTTCTCGTTACTCTGTACTTTCCCTGGCACTGTCCCTATATATCCAAATAAAACTATTTAATTTGCAATTTTCCGCTGATACTAGTATCGGCTCGACCTTCGTGGAGTGCAGTGGGAGTTTTAGCTTCCGGTAAGTCCAATTCATTTTTAGCGCACTATTTTGCCTGTTTTGTTACGCCATA
>NJDC01005303.1:149644-164741 GCA_002245475.1 Calephelis virginiensis
TCAGGCTCTTGGGTAAAGCGGCGGCCTCATTACACAAACTCATGTGATGAGATTTGGCATCAACGAGGAAACACATGATACGCTAATTTCTTCATGATTATTTCATTTTTGCACTTTCACTGAACAAAATTGTACGAAATGCCACCAAAATTGACTAATTTTACTCAATGTTAACACAAAATTCAATACTTATGAAAAAAACTTCGACCATCTTTTCTCTTGATGGCGCCAAAACTCCTCGCAAATAAAATATTTGAATTTGATAGGAACATGGCCCTATATTTCGGTCCCTAACTCGGGACCAACACTAGGACTCAGGTTGATATTTTATAATCTATATATTTTGATATATCTATACAAATAAATGAAATTGGAGTGTCTGTATGTAATGTCAAAACAACCTCTTTTTAATTCGTGCATACGGTACATTTACCAAGATATTTTTTTTTACATTTTTGTCTGTACGTCTGCCTGTCTGTTAGTTCTGGCTAATCCCTGAAATGGTTAGACCAATGTTGACGGGACTCTCACTGGCAGGTAGCTAAAGTAATAAGAAGAAACTTAGTGTACTTTTATTTAACTAAAAAACTAAATAAACAAAATATTTTTTTAAAGGTTGTATTTGTTTTTATCCCATCACGCAAAACCTCTGAATAAACTTCACTTTTTCTTTACTTTAATTTTTACTTAAAGAAGGATTTATCCAAATTAAATTAAAAAAATGTTTTATTAAAATCAGTTTATAGAATGATCTTAAATCGCAAGCACAAACTGAGCGGTGATATTTATATTTAAAAAAAAGGGGAAGTATGGAAAATTTTGACATTTGTATAATTCATTCCAATAAATTTATTTTATTACAAACTTTCCGCATGGTTAACCATCTGAATAATATTCGCAGCTATAGGTATACTTTGCCCTGCAAAGTAAACACATTTATCTACTGGCCGAGTCTAACCTTTAAGTAATATTAATAATAATTTTACATGTGCATGTTTTAATTTTATTTTATACTAGCCTATCCGGCTAACTTCGTTTACCCCTGCGGGACTTAGTGTGTCATGAAATTGGTTTACAAATTACAAAGAAATCCATTAACATAAATGTCAAACATACAATCTTTTTTTGTAGTCGGTTTATTTACAAGCAAATTTTTGTTTAATAAGTAGTTATTTTTTTTATGTTCTAGGAAGGCAAACAAGCAGACGGATTTCATGATGGTAAGAAATTCCCGCCGCCTAGAGACACCAAAGGTGGTAATGATGCGTTGCCAACCTGAGGTCAGGATCTTAGAACTCGAGCAAAAGTAAGTTTACCGGCTACCTTAACCTCCGAACCGGAACACGTCATGACGTTATGGCGGCAGGAATAGGTGGTACCAATCCGGGCGAGTCGCTGCGAAACTCTACCACCTAGTCAGATGTCACGGTGTTAGTGATGATAAGCCTATGCTCGTCTTTTACGATCTACCTGGCAAGAAAGGCAGATGGTCTATTCTGCAAAGGAGCCCGGACCTAACCATGTCTAATTTATTATTAGGTTATAATATTAACAGGCAATGAAATCAAACGAAAATTAAAGAATCCGAAGAATCTATATTTAAATGTGTAGTTTACGCTTGGTATTATTTTTTTGCAGTCGTCCTTGTTGCAAGTAATCTTAGGCGAATTGGAACCCTCCAAAGGAACAGTATCTTTGGGCGGTGCCAGGATTTCATATGCAAGTCAAGAGCCCTGGCTATTTGTTGCGACCGTCCGACAGAATATACTCTTCGGGCTGCCATACGACCGTATGCGTTATAAAAAGGTTTGCCTCTTTTATATTACAGTTCAATATAGGGTTGCCAACTTTTTTCCAAAAGTTCGTACGAATACCGTCAGGAAAATCGTACACTTTAAAAAAAAACTTCTATGAAACAACAGTGATATATACGACCGTACAAACTCGTTTAAATACGATTTAAATTATAGCTAGTAACATAGGTTTAATGCACATTATTTCTACAGATAAACGAATCGTAATATAATTATTGTCATACAGTAATTATATTACGATTTTTTTTTATTTTATACTTTTATACATAAACATAACAAAACTTTAATGCAAAAGTGAATTGTACAATATAGTCAAACGTTTACCGTCACTACCATATTACAGAATACATATTTGCGAACGGCTACAATGTCTGGGCACTAAAATGTAGAAACAAAAAGTGCTCATCAAAAATTCACTTAGATAAACTGTTATTGAGAATTTTTTTTTTTTTTTTCAAATTGGAATTTATATAATACCTATATACTTTATTTTTATGTCCTTGCATTCTTATTGACGGCTGTTTGATATCATTTCAAAATTCTGTTTTTCGGGATATTTCGTTTTTTTGTCAAATCTCAGGGCAATGTACAAGAATATCCATTAATTTTCCATCAGGTAGCCTACTAAGCCGCACACCAGTATTTTCCATTAAAACATCTTAATAATTATATAATTCATAAACTATAAAAACGTAGATATCTGAGCAATGGTCGTCATCTGTTATATATATCTCAAGATTTATTTTGCAATAAATTGGTGGATATAACTTTGTTAATAGTTGTTTTATGGAAAATAGTAACATGTATGAGATGACTTGCGAAATCCTTATCTGTAATACTTATTCTACACACGCTTCCAATCGCGAAATGACGCACTATGGTACTTACAAACACAACCACTCGATTATTTATAGTAGGATGGTACCTAATAGGTATCTGATTTATTCGTGACTATACTTAGCCTGCGGATTATTTAGCTCTGCTGCAAAAATTGTTTTAAAATCGTGATAAATATTGTCCTTGTCACTCACTCGAAAGAACCAACACCCAACGTATGATGATTTTAACACATCATTGCTTTCGAAAAAAATGTTTCTTGGGATTGGATATGTGGTAGGCTTGCCACCTATCACATTGTGGGACTTAGTGTCTTCGGATAGTCGTGGGTGTCCTGGTTGTGCCTCTGCCTACATCTTCGGGGATATGGGCGTGAATATACTGTTATTTTTAATTTCGTATACTGCCTTGAGCAGCATTTTAGGTTTCAGTTCGAAAAACCCCTTTGTTTTCTAAATTATTATGATATTATTGCGTCCCGGGAGCTCGGAAAGTTAACCATTATTACCAAATGCTCCCGTGCACTGAGGGTTGGGAACCCCACTTACCAGCCTACTATCTCCACACACAAAAATTATACCATATAATCCATTTAATGTAACTTAAAAAAGACAAACAGACAGACTTTCGTGTTCATAATATAAGTATGGATTGATAACATATTATAAACTACCAATAAGCGTAATCATGGAATCAGAGTCTAAGATCAACTTTCTCGTGTATCTAAAAACTTGCAAATTACATTATAAAGTAATTTCCAAGTATATTTCTTTTCAAAAGTTTCTCTTCTAGCATTAATTATAACTTACTACCTGCATTATCTGACACTTGACAGCATATAGTGACTACTTAACTACCTACATAAGAATTCTTTAATTCATAGTCTGTACACAGTCACTGTCCTAACTCAAATAATTCGTTATACAAAATATATGCATGGAACTGGTTTGCCAAAGTAAGACATACACGGATTAGGGGCTGACTACACTAGTTCGCTTTTATTAGGTTAGGCTGTAGGTGTATGACATTATACTCAGACCTATAAAAAAGAATATTATTACTCTCAGTCAGTATCCGTCATATATAAGTATGTATCCGCCACTTATAATTTTTCCAACTATTAATAGGTTATTATTAAAGTTAATAACACTTGGTAACTTCAAGTTTAAATTCGGGAGAAATGTTTTAGTGATTGAAATATTCCAATACGAATATTGTCATTGTTAGAACATAAACAGTCCTAACTCTAAAGCCTAAAATGATGATAATGAAACATTAATGAAATAATAATAGAATGGTCATAATATAGTCCCTGTCGCCAACGTCTCATTTAGGCCTGTCACAAGTTTTTCCTCGTGAAGTTATTAATAAGTACCTAACTATCAGAGTTAATAATACGTTGGTAATTGGAGGATTTAACTTGTAAAAAATGTTTTAGTGATGTAAATATGTCAATACGAATATAATAATTGTTAAAACGTAAACAGTCCTAACTCTTAAGCCTAAAAATGGAATAATAATGAAATAGTCACATAGTCCTTAACGTTTAAACCACATTTATTATTGACGTTTTCAATACTAAGATAACACTTCACGCCCATATCCCCGAAGAGGTTGGCAGAGGCACAACCAGGGAAGCCACGACTAGCCGAAGACACTAAGCCCACAATGTGATAGGTGGCAAACTTATCGCCAAACGGGCATATATCCAATCCCGGGCGTTATTTTTTTTTTTAAAAATTGACACATTTTCTAATTTTTTTTGTTGCCCGACCCGGGGATCGAACCCGGGACCTCCAGAAGTCAAGTCCGACGCCGGACCGCTAGACCACAGTGGCAGTTATGGAATACACAGCTACACGTCTAGTAGACTATTAAGCTCAGATAATACTTGGAGTAAGCGATTTTTTTTAGTAAAACGGTCTATATAACACGTGAAATTCTTAGTTTTAGCGGGAAAATAATACCTACTTTATGAATGATCAAGAACATAGAAGCCATTCGACGAATGTGATTGGGTCATATTATTGTAACCTCCAATTATCGTAATGTTCTACAGTTAAATGAATTTCGTACTTCAGTTATAGTTTTAAGTCACACTTTTTATTGAACAATCTAACCAACATTAACTATAATTTATCAGATATCAATACCGGATACTTTAATAATTAACAACTAAATCAAATGTCGACATGTTATTTTATTGTCAGCTGTTTGGGATCGACGAACTTATTTAAGGCAAATCAGGTAGAATTGTAGACTTACACAATATCAGCTATGAAACAAAGTTACACGGCTGATTACTCAAAACCGGCTGTATTAATTTTAGTTATCTCTGATTTGTTGTTCCTATTCGTCCCCCAAATAGCGTCATCTATATTAAATCACTTGGGAAATTAAATGATACGCCCGCGATGTACGAAGTTTTCCAGAGCAGCTAGGTAACTAGGTTTAAAGCTAATTATTACTAGCAGACATAGGTATGACGTCACCTAACGATCTTAAGAAATAAAGTGTAATAACTCAAAACCACATTTTTGAAAATTTTGCCTTGAAATAAAATAATTCCAATATGAATCCAACTCTGCTAACGATACGTTTTTAATGGGGATAGTAGGTAGAAGATACTGCTATTAAAGTGAGTAATTCAGTGATGTTTCGTTGTTTCTAACATGTAACACTTTGTAAGCGATTTCCCATAAACTTCAAATTTTGAGTTATCTCGCTTTAGTTTTCAACAAGCTATAAATTGCTCTCTAAATTTTACTGAACTGAACTGAACTGAACTGAACTGAAGTAACCACTACCGACTGAAAGTTAGTTTATGACTCATTAATGATTAACAGAAAACTACTCTTGTACACTATGCTTAAGGACGCCGTGTATTTACCTGAAACGGTACAGTTTGGCATTGTCCTTGGCTTGTATTGCCGCCATACTAGTAAATCGGTTACATAACAGTACAAAACGGAAATGAATTGTAGATAATTCTTTTGGCTCGATGCTAGCAGTTATATTAATCAATGTCACGACTGCGTGTTCAGACGAATTTTCGTGTGTATGTAGCGGAACGTGACGTCACACTTGGAACATAAGCCGAGCTCACACAGTTGCAAGAAGAGGTTCAATTACGCTCATCTGCTTAGTGACACTTTAACATCAAGTTTTGTCGTCTCCGGAAAGCGATTGGCGATTACACCGAACATACATACGTATCTTCACACCAAGTCCCTTACGGGGTAGGCAGAGAGTATCGAGTGCCAGACCTCACGATCCTGACAAACCTGTCTTGCTTCCTTCACATTGTACCCTTTTCATACAAACACGCCAGTTTCGGAGACTCTTGACACCACCCTCGGATAATATCCGATTGATCTGATCGTGAAACGTCAGCCTTGGTCTCCCCGGGTACCTACATCCATCCACATTCGCATTGTATATCTGCTTTGTCAATCTTTTCACATGACCGAACCAGCGGAGCATGCCCTTTCGCATCTTAACACCAACACTTTCTTTCAATTCCACTCTTTCTCGGATCTCACTGTTACGAATGCGGTTAGATTTTCCGTAACGCTCTCATTTCGAACGCATTTATCCTAGTTTCATGCTCTTTCTGACATACCCAACTCTCGCTTTCATACAATAACGTTGGGATAAGCACAGAATTATGCAAAGTGAGTCTAGCTTTTTTACTCAAAATCTCGCTTTGGAATAGCTTACCCAACACTCCATTCCCACTATTCTCTGCACTCACTCTCCTCTCTACATCCGCGGTGTATCTTCCATCCCTGCTAAAAGCTCAACCAAGATATACAATTTTATTCACTTGTTCCATACATTATCAACCAAAACTCTCACATCCGTTCTGGCTACGTCTCTTTCAAACATTATTATTTTGGTTTTCATTGCATTCAAATATAAGCCCCTTTCTTTCCAATCTCCTTCCATAACTGTGACCAGTATTTGCAGCTCAGATGGTGTAGAGCCCAAAAGTACAGCATCATCTGCATAAAGCAGGCAGTTCACCACTTGGTCACCCATACGCATTCCCACATTCAATGATCTTAACCTTTGAAGACATTTGTCCAAATATAAGATAAACAAGCGTGCTTACACCACACAACCCTGCTTGACGCCAATACTAACATCAAACCAAGGCGATATGTTGCCATCCACCCGCACGCATGCCTAACAGTCAAAATACATTGACTGTACCCCACGCAGCAAGGACCCGACTATCCCATAATCTGGCAAAATGTCCCAAAGTTCCTTACGTGCAACCCTATCAAACGCTTTTTCGAGATCCACAAAACCGCAGAAAACCACAATGTTCCATCGGACCTCCCTTTCCATCCTCCTTTTAACTATTTAACAGTGTTAACAGTTTTTTTTAAGAAGATTGTTAGGTCAAAAACATACAGATTACCTGATATCAGGAAATACACATCACTTATTAATGGGGTAATTTTACATGACTAGCCTGAAACTAGGATCTGTATTGGTTTGAGTATTACCAGCGCTCTTTGCGAATTTAGAGCGTCCCCTAAATGCGATTAAAGCTCATACTAAAAAGGGCAAATAATATTAAAAAATAAAGTATTTTAAAATACTACTCTTGACACTAATAGTTTATAAAATTTTACTATCTAGTCCTTCTGTCACAATAACTTTTTGATAAATAAGGGCAAATAGAAGTAGGCCTAGATAAATGAGCTTGCTCGCTAATTGAGCGTATCTCGACTCAAACGCTGCCTTTGACGGGGGTGTTAAGCTTTTTACATATGTTTAAAGCTAGGACCTAGGGTAGGACCCCCGACCCTGGGATAAACAAAAGGCGATCGCTAACAAGCTGATTCAACACGTACAGGGCGGTAATGATCTAAAATTCTAGTTCGATTTATTTTGTTACTCGATCATAAAAAAACAGTCAAAGCCCAGCCATAGACATGAGCGAAGTCAAATCAGCGAAAGAAAGGGGGTCCCATCATTTGAAATACAAAAAATATGTCGTTTATTGGGCTCTGTCACTTACCCGGATTATTTAACTTGTCTCAGAAACACTGAAATTTGTCAGTCTGTGGAGATTATAGCCAATGTTTTGTAGGTTTTATATAGATTAAAAGTAAACTGGGGTTTTAAGACTAATGACATTTATTTAAGTGCGAGACCATGGGCGAGGGCTAATTCACATACAAGTTACACCTAGCTACGCCATGAGGAAAATGCTATTATATGTACTCGGCTTAGTAATTATAGGAAAGTTCACCTGTCTGACATTGAATCCTGGATGACGTCATGTTTCGTATTGATCGCATTCACTACTAACACCCGAACCTAATGTTTTATAAATTGTAACTTTCCTAATAAGTATCCGAATTTACCTAACTATTGATTTCTACGTCTTTTAAATCAAAATCACCTTCAGGTGACAATCTCTTAAGAAAAAAAAACTGCAAAACTAGTATCATGTTAATACCGAATCGGTTTTCCGATTCCGGTATTTCCAAAAGGCGTACTGATCAATACGGTGTTAAGGTGTTCATTAGCAAAATGTTTATTAATGGATAAATGAAGATACCTACCTTATTTAGCACTAAAAATTTACAAATTTAGACATGTTCCCCCGTGTTGGTCCGGGCTCCTTAGAAGATTAAATACCATCTCCCTTCCTGCTAGGCAGTTCGTAAAAGGAGAGCACTAACACCATGACATTTGACTAGGTGGTAAAGTTTCGCAGCGACTCGCTTGGATCGGTACCACCGCCTTACCTATTCCTGCCGCTATATCGTTGGTGCTTGCCGTTGAAGTGTTCCGGTTCGGATGATAAGGTAGCTGGTAAACTTGCTTTTGTTCTAGGTCTAACATCTGGGCCACAGGTTGACAACGCATCATTACCACCTTGGCACGTCTAGGCGGCGTGAATTTCTTACCATGAGGAAATCCGTCTGCTTGTTCCCCTTCAAATGTCATAAAAAAATACTAATAATGTAACACGCAGGAGACCTGAGGGTTACTCCTAAATCTCTATTTCGTGCAAATTGAAAATATGACTCGGTTATGGCATTTTAAGTATTCTTGAAAACAGTTCTTGTGGCTTATTATTATTTATTTTTAAAAGAATTCAACGAATCCGATAAATAATTTATTTTTCTAGTAACTTAATGTCATTTATCGTTAGCATTGTCTTCAAGAGCACCTGAAATGACATATTCGATTCCAATTTACAATATTACATGAATCGAGTTTCAAGAGTTACCCTACTGAACCAAAATGAGATAAAAAGTTTATGTAAAACATTTCCCCTGTAGTATAGGCTCAGTCTGGAGTAGGGGACAGAAAATCATAGATATTATTTATGACTTGGCTTCTTAAGCATATTATATTTATATTATATGAAGGTGGTGACTGCGTGTGCTCTCCTCCGTGACTTTGAACAACTGCCCGCTGGAGACTCAACGCTGGTGGGAGAGCGAGGGATCAGCCTCAGCGGTGGACAACGAGCTCGCATTGGCTTAGCCAGGGCCTGCTACAGACAAGTAAGTATGAAACAATTAATAGTCATAGCAGGGCAAATAATTAACTCTGCTAATCGGTTGTATGTTACTAACTATATATATGATATAGATATATATGATAGATGATTAATGTGAAGTTTGCATAAAATCTGTCGAGAGGTTCTTCATTTATCACATTTTTTTGTAACGAATAAATTAAAAAAATGGCGGATCATTTTGTTGATAAGTATCAGTCAAATTCAAACTTTTTTTCAGACGGGGATTGTGCTGTCATATTGAAACTTTTTTCAGATGTTTCTTTTCTTTTGTTATGTTATGTAATTCATATGGTCATATAGGTGTAATACCTAAGCGAAGCACATACCGGGCCGCGAATACTGTATAAAATTTCATTTTCTTATCGTTACGTTAATGGTCTTCTTATAAAATTGATATGTAGGTTCTAGAAGATAACAGTAGGGTTACTCTTGAATCTCGATTTATGCAATATTGGAAATTGGTATCGGATAAGCACATATCTTCACGCCAAATCCCTTACGGATTAGGCAGAGAATATCGAGTGCCAAATCTCGCGATCCTGGCAGACCATCCTTGCTTCCTTCACATTCATTAACCTTTTCATATAAACCGGGTTCGGAGACTCTTGACACTACTTTCGGATAATATCCGAGCGATCTGATCGTGAGATCTGTAATTTTAGGTATTTTTAAATACAATACTGGCGAATTAATAACATTTAGTTAATAATAAAAAATAAAATATTGTATCGTAATCATCGAATTTTTTTGGAACTAAATGTTAACAATCCGCTAGTACCTACTATGTTCAAGTGTTGAAGTTGAAAACAGTTCTTGCGGCTTATTATTATTTATTGTTAGAAGAATTCAACGAATCCGATGAAATAATTTATTGTTTTTTAGTAGGTAACTTAATGTCAATTTTTCGTTAGCATTGTCTTCAAGAGTACCTATAATGACATACGCAATTCCAATTTCCATTTTGCATGAAATCTAGCTTCAAGAGTAACCCTACTGTTATCTTCTAGAACCTACATATCAATTTTATAAGAATACCATTAACGCAACGATAAAAAAATGCAAAAACCGATCCGGTGAAGTTGTAAAAACCGAGGGATAGTAACATTTAAAAAAAAAGTAGGAGTACTGGTTAGTAACAAAAAAGTGAAAACTTTTAAATTGGAAGGAAAACATGCAGAAGAGTTTCCTGGTGGTAAGTAATTCACGCCGCGTAGAGACACCAAAGGTGGCAATGGTGCGTTGCCAACCTTGGGCCGCGATGTTAGGCCTCGAGCAAAAGTAAGTTTACCGGCTACCGTTCCCTCCGAACCGAAACATGCCAACAGCAAGCGCTGACGTTATGGTTGTATACAGATCGAGATTTTTCAATACGAGTTTAAGCTCAACATCACCGCAAACCGGAGCGGTGAGCGGTGCAGTGTGATATACTTCTGAGACTTCAAAAACATTGCTCTAATTTCACTAACACTTAGCGGTTTGATAATTCCTTTTTCAAAAGTTAGCTAAAGATATCGAGATGATCCTATGTAAATTTTACCAACATCCGACAAGAGGTTTTAGAGTTAAACCTATTTTTTTCGTTATCTTGACAATAAATTCATTTGCGTATTGTTTTGGTTGAAATGTCATGGTGTCACCGGTCGCATGTGTCGTTTCGTTTACTCAGAAAGTGTTATGTTGCGATCTTTACAAGATTAAAAAAAAACTATTACTATTCTTACCTGGCTTATGCTTCTTGCCCGGGCTTCCGCTACCTATTTGTTGTCGGACAAAAATCTTAAATATTTTTTATTCTTTAGATTGTCAATAGCACTGAATTATTCATGGGTAGATGACACTGCAATTTTTGTTATAGGCAAAGACTTCATGAGCAATTACTGACCATTCCACAGACTATTAGTTACCGTGTGGGTTTGGTCGTTCGAATCGCTTATAATGTTTCACGAACGTGACCCTACCCAGAATAGCCAAAATTAGTTATCTGTGACCAAATATATCTATATTTATCGCTATAAAAGCACTACTAATCAGTTTGGCGCAACTTTCATATAAAAATAAATAAATAAGTTTGCTATGTTTTTTATTCGCCCAAATCATATGTCACTACTTGCCTTATATCTGAATGCGTTTAGATTTACTTTCAAATTATATAGGTTATAATTTTTCAAGTAAACTTTATACAAATTCGGGTTTGCTATGTATCTATGTAAGTTCCGCCTCTTATTACGTAGTATTTATATACTCTTTGTTACTAATACTTATTCATTTATAGATACATGTCCAACTTGTATGGAGAGACTTATCTAATGCTAGCTGTTACCCGCGGCGTTGCCCGCGCGGTTAATTGCGCTACTTACGCGTTAGGAAAAAATCGAGATAAAAACTATCCTATGTATTAATCCAAGTTAGTAAGTTAGAGGGTATCTGTGTGCCAAATTTCATGAAAATTGGTTCAACAGTTTTTGCGTGAAGAAGTAACAAACAAACATGCAAACTTTCGCATTTATAATATTAATAGGATATTTGTCGTAGTAAAATTTTCTATGAAGTAATATGAAGTAAATCCGTATTTTACATAGTTAAAAATTGTGTAAGTTATACAGTCATTTTGAAAAGTTTTAAAATAATTAAATATATTAAGTACTTTAATTTATCACTATATGAAACTATAAACACTAATGTTCCTAGTAGTTAAAAAAAACTTTTTACAAAAAATGTGTATACTAAGTAGCCAACCCGGCAAACTTTTCGCATCGCTTGACATTAACAGTTCACATCGATCAGTATAAAAAATGATAAAATGACCAAAATGGCTATTAAAAAATTGGAGTTGGTGATAAAAGGGTAAAAATTTAGGGTTGTATATGTTTTAATGCTTCATCATAGAAAAATGTAACTTGAAAATTTTGTTCAACAATTTTAAGAAAATGTTAAGGGTGAACAACCCTTATTACTTAGGTATATGACAAATAGATAGTAGCCGAAAATACATAGTAGATAGAGAAAATAGATAGTAGTAGTAAAATTTGGTGAAAATCGGTAAAGCCGATCCAGAGCAGTAAGGGAACTAACATTGTGACACGAGAATTTTATATATAAGTTTGACCATAAACGTACGTCATAAAATAAATATAGGCATAAATAAACAAGGCCTTCTTCTTATTATTAGCACTGTATTAGTATTCAATAAATCATAATTTAAATGCCTCAAATTAAAATAAAGCTTAATCAATCTAAATATGAAAGACAACATTAAATAGCCAACGATATACCTACAGCTACATTAATAAACAAAAAAAACGCATAACTAGGTTGGTACATATTTGTGAATTTGGCACCGATTCAAAACTACTTTGGTATTCATTTAAATAATTTGGGCAATCAATTATTAGGGTTAGATAAAAGTTTTTTTCTCAGTTTTTCGATAATTAAATTTTTAGTTTAATTTTTTTTTTGTTTTAGTCTAACTCGAGCTGCACAATTCCTAAATTTCCAATGTTAACACGTATTGTATACAAATAACAATAACAAAAATGGATTTGTTACAACACTTAGTTATAACTCGAGATCTGCTGGACCAATTTTCATGGATTTTGATTCGTTGGATTTGTCTCCGCCCCGAATAACAGAATACATCTCAAAAACAATGAAAACTCGACGAATACACAATTATTAAAGATAAATCATCTACATATATAAAAGACAGATTGATTAAAAATTTAGGGGAGGTAGCTTAGAACCGGAAAAAGGACATAGGGTACATTTTATTTCGTACAACAGCGAGGAAACTAGGAAAAACAACATTTTAATTTTTCCCATACAAACTGAACGGGCGGAACGAACTTCGCCGGAAGAGCTAGTTACTAAAAGTTAAGACATTATTTACTCTGAGTAAATATATTTGATATTTCCCATCGTCGGCGCTTGGTAAAACTTCCAAATATTCATATTTTTAAAGAAAAGAAACACTTGTACTGTTTTACTTATCACTTATAATTTATTACTTTGTAATTAGTAGCCTACCGGTTTCGCTTATACAGCATCATCAGGGCTAAAACTTAAACTACCAATTATAGGGTAGTTTTATAGAGTAGTTTAAGTAATAAATTATAAGTGATAAGTAAAACAGTTCAAGTGTTTCTTTTCTTTAAAAATATGAATATCTGAGTAAATATGTACATCATCATTATGGTTTTGTTTTTTAAAGAAATACATAACAGTGTGTGATTCAAAATCAGTTGACATTTTCAACGCTAATTGACTTATGTTATTTGTTTTTTCCGTGCGTTGAAATGTTTACAATTCAATTTGAAGCTTAAACGTTTTTGTAGTCCCGAACTAAGCAATTTGTATCTGAGCTTGTTTTATGGACATCAATACAGACAGGTTATCTAAATGTTTATCACATTTGCCTGTCCCCGTCGGGAATCAAACCCAAACCGGTTTATTGTTGTATTTATAAAAATGTTACTACAGCTCATTCAAAAATAATAGTCAAAGAAATTACTTTAACATGACAACACCATATTCTGAAAAGTTTCACTAGGAGGAAATTATTCTAAGACGAAGAGTTGTTTTAACCGTGTTCGCCAGAAAGTTTAAAAATATTCTAGTTTCATCAAAAACATATATGTATAAAAATATATAAAAATTCTTGTTGTGTTGGATATCGGGAGGATCATATAAAGATAAAAACCGGGAAAATTGCAGGGCAAGTGGGAAAAACCACACTTCAATTTTGTCAATACAAACTGTTAGTAGCCGTTAATGTCAAGCGATAGCAATTTCGGCAGGTCTCGATTATTGTATATAACTCCGCAAATTTGCATTAAACGTATTAAATTTTAACAATGTTTACAAGATATTGACAAATGTTACCGTACAACTAAACCATAGACTAAAGTTTTATTTATCACTAGCGGCCCGCCCCGGCTTCGCACGGTTATGAAATATACATATAAACCTTCCTCATCAATCACTTTATCTATTAAAAAAAAACGCTTCAAAATCCGTTTTGCAGTTTTAAAGATTTAATTTTATAATATGTATTGATTAACTAGCTGCTCTGGAGAAACTTAGTTCCACCTGTTCAGTTTCTTTGGGAAAAACTAAAATGTTGGTTTTCCTAGTTTCCTCACAGTCGAACGGGATAAAAAGTATCCTTTGACCGATTCCTGGTTCTAAGCTATTTGCCTATAATTTTTCAACCATTTCGGTTCAGACGTTCTTAAGTTATAAATAGTGTAACTAACACGACTTTATTTTATACTAGCGGTCCGGTACGTGCTTCGCTACGTGACTAGCGCTACAACAAAAGAAAAAAACAACTGAAAAAAATTTCAATATGACGGCACAATCCCCATCTGAAAAAAGTTTGGATTTGACTGAAAAATACCCATTAACAAAATGGCGGATCATTTTATTGAATTCATTGGTTACAAAAAAATGTTATAAATGAAGAACCGCTCGATCGATTTTATGCAAACTTTACATAAACCATCTAAAAAATAGTCCGAGCAAAGCCGAAATATTTGGTTTGGATAGGTGAACCAGTTTTTGAGTTATTAAATTACAACGAAAAGTTTTTTTTTTCGAAATGACTACTGTTGTGTACGTCTATTGACTCTAACAACGTCACCGGGCTAGTGGGCGAGCAGAGTGCTCAGCCAGACATGTAATTTTGGGTGGGGCCTGGGACCCCCCTCCCTAAGGGTGTCTCCTGTGAGACCGTACCTCGGCTTAGGGTGGGATCTTGGTTCGTTTCGGTAGAGGACATTGTGGCTGTGTTCCGCCCAGGGCGGAACAAGGGTCTTCGCCGCCCCCGGCGGCGGCGGTGTCGCGAGTTTGTGTGTGAGTGTGTACTGTTGTATGAGACGTTTGCCTCGGTGATGGG
>NJDC01005304.1:7090-17977 GCA_002245475.1 Calephelis virginiensis
AATGTCCGTAAGGTACCAACGCGTGCCATCCTTCGGATTGGGTCACTCCCGCCGATACCGTCTAGTTGTCTATGGTCGTATGCTACTGTCTTTGGTCGTCGTGCACAAATGCCTAATGGGTATTTTTCTGTCAAATTGAAACTTTTTTTAGATTGAGATTGTGCTGTAATATTGAAATTTTTTTAGTTGTTTTTTTTTGGTTTTGTTGTGTTATGTCATTCTAGAGATTATATATATACGTAGCGGGCGGCTAGTAGTAGAGAGAGATATATAAACAAGGGACTAAGATGCTGCAGGAGTAAATCAATATATACGTTTTAATTTAAACTTTGATTCATATGTTCTTGAAGTATGAAATAGGTATGGTTGTAAAACATATTTCCAGTAATGGATTTAAACCAAATTTATGAATAAACTATCGTGACATAGGTAACATTTATTCAAGTTACCTTGAACTGTAAAAATGTTAGTGTTAAAGTTCAAAGTGTAATAACCAGTAAAGGATTTTTTTTTGACTATTAAGATAAAATTAATGTATGCGTTCTTGAACTATGAAAATATACTTTAATAGATAAGTATAATCAAAGACAGTATAAAATCAAAGTTGGTGTCAAAATTAAAAATGTAATAACCAGTAAAGATTTAAATAAGCGATTACGAAAACATTTATTATTTATACTTAAACTATGAAATAATATATTAGTATAACAAATTGCCAGTGACGGATTTATAGCATTTTTTTAATAAACTCTCGGGATGTGGATAACATTTATTTAAGTGATTTTGAATTGTAAAAAATGTTAGTGTTAAATTTAAAATTGTAGCAATAAATCAAATGAAAATATATTTCTTTATAAACTATTATGATAAAATTTATTAACGTGTTCTTAAACAATGTTAGTATAACATTTTGCCAGCATCGGATTGAAAACAAATATCTAAATAAACCATCGTGATATGGATAACATTTATTTACGTGATCTTATACTGTAAATAATGTTATTGTTAAAGTTCAAAGTGTAATAACTAGTGAAGGATTTAAAATAAATTTCTATATAAACTATTACGATAATATGTATTAATGTGGCCTTGAACTTTAAAAAAATGTCAGTATTACAGTTAAAGGTGTAATGACCAGTGATGCACTTATTAATATCACATTTCTTTATGTATTGTTATGATAACATTTATATACATGTGTGATCTCGAACTATTAAATAAGTTGGTGTTAAAATTAATTATCAGTGATAAATGTATCTACGCATTAAGAATAGTAAATAACGCACATCCAATTTTTATGCAATAAAATAAAATGTGTTTCGATTAGATATTTAAAGTTTGTCAGTTTTATCAATTGCGTTATCAACTGTACTTTATTTTCATTCACTTTGGTTATTAGCTCATGGAAAAACATTTTTAGCTTTCTTTTATTTTGTTACGCTAAATAAGCGGAAAATCTTACGTGCGTAGTTACACAAAAAAGTTTTTCATAAGTATGAAAAACAACAAGTAGGCTTGTCCGCAGAAAGTAAGTATCTTCACGCCCATATCCCCGTAGAGGGAGGCAGAGGTACAACCAGGGCACCCACGACTAGCCGAAGACACTAAGTCCTATAATGTGATAGGTGGCAAGCCTATCGCCAACCGGGCACATTTCCAATCCCGACATTTTTTTATGAGAAAATTGAAAAACCCAAAATTTATTTTTGTTGCCTGACTCGGGATTTGAACCCGGGACCTCATGCAGTCAAGCCCAACGCCTGAACCGCTAGACCACAGAGGCGATAATATGTATGTCCGCAGAAAGACAATTAAAATTTTGGATTTCTTGTCTATCTTATGAATGAAAAATCTGTCTTGTATCGACAACTTATTTTTAAAACCTCTATGGAAAAAATATTAGGTTGGATTCAGCTAAAATAATGACTAATTGTAAAAAAAAAAGTTTTAAAAATACAATTTTTATGTATACTACTACTACAGAAGTCGGTAGGTAGGTAGATAGAGTATGTAGTAACAGAGTTTGAGCTTTGCCTGATTTTCCAAAAAATATTCTAAACGACAAATAAATCTTTTGGGCTTTTGATACCTACAGTAGCTAGATGTCATAAGCCCAGAAGATTATTCATATGCCTTAGCTTCAAATATTTACAAACGTACGTACTCGTACATTTAAAAAAAATAGGTTGTTTTGTCAAATTCCACTCGTAGAACTTGTTTATTTATACTTATAAAACTTTTCCAAGGAATCTTATATGAATTTTGAACATATGGTTAGAAAAGAAAGCGTCCATTGTACAGATTTGATTTCAGAGAAAAGTAATAATAATTAGATGATTTAAGCACTATCCAGTGTTTGTTGGTCCCAGGGACAGACATCTTTTTTGATGTTATTATCGGAGTTTTTAAAACTGGATTTTTTATGCGGGGTTAAAAAATACAAATGTCCACAGTTATTAAAATAATGAATTAAACTCAAAGAAAAATACAAATGTCCACAGTTAGTAAAATAATAAATTAAACTCTAGAACGGTAAGAAACTGACTACGAATTCAATATGTACGTGTAATCATTTACATACCTACTCTTTTCTCTGGGATTCCATTATCAGATCCAGACTTAGTGGCAATGGTAACACCTCAGCACTTTCAAATCAAAAATAATAAAATCGGTTCAGTAATTACAGAGAAATCAATTAACATAGTACATTAAAAATGTAGGAGTCGTTTTTTTTTATAAAGTCGCATAAAAATATTGTATATTGACAAAAATGTGATAAAACAATATTAAAAGTCTCAGTTACTCGTAATACTTTATTTATTAATTCACCGTTATCAGTTTTATGGTTTTAAGTATCACACTAATTATTTATATTAAGTTGTCAAAAACAGCATGACGTCCTTGAGGTGTTCCAAATTCGAAGCATGAACACTGAATGCGGTGTCGCACCGCTCATGCCCAAACTCGAAACCTTCCACCACCCTTTACTAAGCGTTGCTGAGGTAGAGATGACGAGTGTTGCTAGTGTACATTTTATAATTTCTGACAATTTATACTGAAGTTATTTTGTGGCGATAACAACAAACTTTTAGGTTTTATTTCATTCTTTTTAAGCAGCCTTTTCTAAATAAAATAATTATTTGAAGGTTTATATCAAAAAGCTTACCTCGTCATCCGAATTGACATAAGCGAGATTCTTTTTTGAAGATTCTACGTCTTCTAGCGCTGTGTCAAATCCACCATTTACTTGCCCCCCATTTTCAACTGCACCCAGATTATTGGAATCCTAAAAAATATATAGGTACGATTTTTTTATGTGTAAAATTATTATAGTCCTCGTCCACAACAGAGTATTTTTTACTTAGAAAACTAAGGTGCATTATATTTTTTTTTATATCTATTATTTAATTTAAATATATTTTTAATAGAACCTAATTCAGAAGTGCCATTGAATAATTTGAAATTTTATTAGTGAGCAGCAAAAAAATGAAAAAAAAGACTTTTGTTTAATTTTCTATATTTACCATATTCAGTGCGCTACGTTTAGCGCAACCGATTACACACAAATAGACCAGTTGCAAAGGTATGTCATTTGTGTTATTTATTGGTAAGGAATAATTGTCATTTATCTTATGATAATTTTCGTGATATGAAATGTCTTATCTACTTGCTGAATATTACTGTGAGGGTGATATTTTTTTATCATTTTGCTATGATGAAAAGGTCTAGGTGCTTAGATATAATCTTTAATTATTACAACTTGTTCAAACGTAGGTATATTTTTTATGAGTAACAAAATACGTAAATAGGCTATGTTTTAAAATAACTTACCATTGCTGAGTTTCCTGCCGGATCTTTTCAGTGTGTGATTTTCCGCGTTTCGATCCAATGGGTGGCAGATTTTAGTATAATAATATAGACACATCACAAGTGCCTTATGTATGGTCTTTGTGAAACAAACGATTTTCTAATCTTAGTCCTGAAAAAAATATCGAATAGAAAAAAGAAAAAGTCATAGCGTAGATACTTACTTTCCTCTTTCTTAACTATTATCTAACATTACTAAATAGTCTATAATATGATTCTAGAAATATCAAACATTGATATCAAATTAATATCAATATCGAATGACCCCCGAAACACATATTAATAAAGTAGCTCAGAACCACCTCTTTATATATATTATAAGAAAAATTGGTAAAAATAAAAGTTGCGATCCAACACTACGAAAAATTATCATGAAGTTTGTTGTCGAGCATGGTTGGCCATACCGAAGGATAGCAGAACATGTAAATAGTTCAAAAACTGTAGTATACAATGCAGTGCAACATGTCAGAGAAAAGATCGAGAAAAACAACTCCGCAAGAAGATAGAATGATAACCAGTTTAGTTAAGAAAGATCCGTTTCTAGGCTCCATTTTAATTAAACACGAAGTGTTTGGGATAGACGAAAGATCTGGTGTCTCAGCGAGGACCATTCGACGACGTCTGGTAGAAGCAGGGCTGTTCGGAAGAGTGGCTCGCAAAGTATCGTTGTTGAAGAAAGAACATAGAAATGCTCGTATGGCGTTTGCATGTAAATATGGACATTAGACCTACGCCCAATGGCAACATGTATTATTCTCTGACGTGACCCAGGTTAATTTGATTTCTTCAGATGGAAGGCAATACTTACGGCGCCCAGTAAAAGCGGAAATGAATCCAAGATTCCCAAAAAAGCAGGTGAAACATGGCGGTGGAAACATTAAAATGTGGGGTTCGTTTCCTGGACGTGGAGTAGGACCTGTGAGGAAAGTTCAGGGTAACTTAGACCTACATCAATACGAGGCAATATTGGAGGAAACGATGCTTCCCTATGCTGAAGAGCATCTCCCTATTATATGGACGTTTCAGCATGATAACGACCCGAAACATACCGCCCGTTCAGTCAAGTCGTTTCTAACCAGTCAGTCAGTATCGGTGCTAGATTGGCCAGCAAATAGCCCGGGCCTTAACCCAATCGAGCACCTTTGGCACGAAATCAAGGAAAAAGTAGCCACTTATTGTACCACAACTTTAGATGAACTTAATGAAGCTTTTTGTGAGGCATGGGCAAAAATTACTGTCGAAACATGCCAGAAACTGATAATGTCTATGCCACATCGGTGTCAAGCGGTAATTACTAACAAAGGTTTAGCTACTGGGTACTGATTTTACACGTAATAAAATGGAGCTGTTAAAGATGTTATAATACTGCAGATTATTAGTTTTGTTTGACTCTATTTTTCATTATAGTTTACTGTCCTAAATTAAATGTCCAGCTACAGAATTATACCTTAAAATTTAATACATGATCAACCTTTGATATTAAATACTTTTTTCTATTTATTTATTCTTTTATTTACAGCCATTTAAAGCAAATAATAAAATAATCGGAGCAAATTATGCAAATAACAGTTACTGAGAAATCAATAGGGTTTTATATTTGTATGTACATAACCGGTTATTGTTCTTCACTATCCTGCATGTCCCTAATTAGTTGACCACGACTGTATATACAATAAAAACAACAAACAATATGTTCGGAGACATATATCAAACATACGGGCAGAACAGGAACCACGGGACTAGTAGGCCGAGAGCTCACAACTTGAGGGTAGTTAGTGAATAATTCAGAAATATCAAAACAAAGTCATAACACCTGATCTTGTCGTACAACCACATAGTGAACCTCATAATAATAAACAATAGAGTAGCTACGAAATTACTCACTACACTGTTTACAAAGATAACCACAATCACGCACAAACAACTATAGCGTACACCCATTGGTTACTAAACAAACCAATGTAAGCATTGGAGTGAACCTGCTACTATGACAACACTACGTAATCACGTTACGGTGTTCGTGCTTACGCAAATTCCAAACCCCCGAAGGAGAAAGGGCAGCTCCACCCCGCCCCTCTTAACGTGAGTGCCGACCGAATAATGTACCCCCCGGACGACCCACATCCTGGGCCCCAAGATCCCAGTTATCTTATAGCATCAAGGGAGCCGCTTCTTCGCTGTCTTTTGGCATAAAAAAAAACCATTAAATTTTTTTTCTGTCTGTCACTATCTTATTTTTTTTTGATAGCTTGGTGGCTGAGTCATCCGGCTTCAGCAATTACAAGCTGTGTTACGGATCCATTTGTTACACGGTTTTTTTAAATGATAAGCTCAGACTAATAAAAAAAGAACCGCACGAGACACACGGCCATAGTGAATGTATAGCACAGGTCAATGTTTCGTGCACGCACAATGTATCGTGCGGTTATCGATTCCGCTTTCATTTTCATTTTTTTAAATGACTAATGTGATTTTTACAACTTCACCAGACTTTCGATTCCGCTTCGCTTAGGTTTGATCAAAGCCTTAAGACTGATCAAAATGGAGATGGCAAAAAACATCAGTGCAATAAACCTAACAGTTGATGTACATGGCCATGATACATTTTATACAATATCTAAGTAGATATAGGTAATAATGATATTATGATAGGCAGGTGTGTAGCACAAGTCGCGTCAAAGGCCGATATGTTTGGGGGATTAATTACTATTTTATCTTTGATTGGGGATTAAGTCTTACTTAAGACGGTGGTATTGCATTGTTATCTTCATTAAAACAGATGTAAAAAGAATGTTTACAGTAAGAATATTCGCACTAAACTTTCCTGATCATGAACTAACTGTGCACGTGGTTTTGTTAATGGTTTAGTAGCATTGCACAGTATCTCACTAAATCTTGTTCCGTACCCTAAGGTTACCTGGAACTGCCTGGAAGAGAACGCTGACTTGGCGGTAAGCCCGCCTTTGTGCTCGTGTTAGATAGGTAAAGGTTCCTTATGACGGAAATTTTATTCTCAGCTTTAATTTTAGTCGTTTACAACCGCGGTTTTATCCAAGAGACATTGAGTCTCGTGTCCCTAGCTCATTCTGCTGCTCAGCTAAACTGCTCTCCTACCAAGTGGGTCTTAAGAGGATAGCTATAACTGTTCTGGATTGGTGCATACATTTCTTCAAGCCAAGCCCCATGGTAGGCATAGACTATCGAATTCTAAATGTCACTAATAGTTTCTTCCACATTCACTACTCTTTTCATACAAACACATCAGTTTCGGATGATTCCCGATCGACTTGATCGTGGAATGTCAACTAGTCTCCCTAACAACCATGACTTTCCCATTGCATATTCTATGGTCCGGATTGATACCACTATTTTACCTATTTCTGCCATCATAACGTCAATGCTCGTCGTATTTATGTTTGAAGGGTAGGAATCTTTAAACACGCTAGGCGTTGACATCCTTTTTGCCCATTTCACAACATTCTATCATCAGACCTAATCATAGCATTAATAAAAAATTAAAATTAATTTAATAGTGTTATTACTGTCTCTTTTACAGACGCATAGCCAGGGAACTCGATGCTGGAGCCATCATTTCAGCCGCTGGCACTGAACGTCTGAAATACAAAAAGGTCTACAAAGTTTTGTACTCTGAACTGCCATACGCACCTCAGCCTGAAGTACAACTTTTCGAAGCAAGAGTCGACATTAAAGAAGTAGAAAAACAAACTTATACAAACAGATTAAGTACAATCACATTATAGTGTTGAGCGAAGAAAAAAACCCAACGATCTTGAGCGCGGATAAAATATCTGAAGGTAAACTATATCTAAGCTAACCCTTTATTACAGCAAATTAACAGCATATGGAAATTAGTCAAATATACTTACTTATGCATAGAAATACATAAGACCCATAGTTTAAGTTTTACTTGATGTATTTGTAATTTCTCTGCATTTGGTGCACAACAAAGAGGTATTGCATTGTATTGTATTAATTGGTAGGCAGTAGTAGCATTTGGGTTTGTGGTACAATTTATATTCAATTTAACGTCTTATCCATATCCTAATCTATGACGTCTAATCTTCCTGCGTACATAAATAAAACGTAGGTGTCCAATATACATAACCAGTGACTTTAAATTTTAATAAAATTAAATTTAAATTAAAAAAAATAACCGTTTTTGAGGCAGTGAAACAGGCCAAGCAGCAAAATCTAACAAAACTGAGTGCGAAAAGTCACTTGTAAACTTTTACTACTTTATTATATATTAATTATTTGTGACTTGCCGGTATCGCGGTATACTGCTTATACTGTATTGCAAAACACTCTCATTTAGACCAAAATTATTCTACCATCAGTGAAAAACTTTGGAGTTTCAAAATAAAACCATCAAAATCAATTTATAATAACCGACTTAAAAAAAAACATGAAAACCACTTTAACGAAACATTCATTGACTTTAGCAACCTCTTTATTGAAATAAAGATAAAAAGGTACCTACAGTGCGCACACGCGCTTGTTGGTGTGTATGTGTGGGCGTGTGTGTGTGCATGAAACGATTATAATAATACGTATATGAGTGATTGTTTTACATAATATCGGGTAAACAAAAATCACGTAGATATTCGGCGAAAACTAGGTACCTACAGCGATTTTTATGGAACATAACAGAGCAATGTGACGGCAAATTTCACTCATACTCGTACGTCGCTAAAGAAGTTTTACTTCAACAATTGCTCGAAAACTTTCTACTATTATCCTATTAATATTATAAATGCGAAAGTTTGTATGTTTTGCTTGTTTGTATGTTAATCTTTCACGCAAAAATTGCTTAACCGATCTTCTTTAAAAAAATTAATATCATTAAGGTATGTTTTCATAATCTATGTTATCCAACCAGTAGGTTAAGAGTTACATTTAATACATAAATAAATATCGCTGGACAAGTTACACAATTTAACCGCAAAGTAAGCAAAATTGCTTGTATTTTGGGAGCTAGGCAACGATTATAAAACATAGAAATACTTAAATAGATACCAGAATATATGTAATTTCATTATACATAAAATTTATCTGTGTTAACGACATCATTATCAATTATGAAAATTTATGCGTTATTAGGTACTAGTGGGATGTTGAAAAACCCAAAAAAATATGCGGGACTATCTCGGAACTATTACAAACTGGTTATGAAATAATTTGTCATATTTTTGCAATTTCAATACGTTTAAATTCCATTTAAATTCAGTAAATATTACAACACAACATTTACATTACATATTTTGTTCAAAATGATAACCTATTTTTGGAGTCGGTAAACAACATTTTTATTAGAAATACAACTAAAACAATTTTCACGTGTTGAAACAGTGTTTAAATTTTAATATAGTCATTTAGAAATTTCATTGTCGACAATTGCTGCATTGCATTATGTTACACACTCGGTGTGTGTGTGTGTGTTAAATGTGTTTCCCTGTTATTCAATAGTTATATAAAAATATCTAATTTCACGGAACCATGACAAAACTCGAAATATCTAGGTAATAAAATCGATTTTAAATAGACTAACCAGATTAGACCTAAAATGTTTTGATGACATCACGATACGAATGTTTAACAATAAATCGAAGGGATATTTTTCCAGAGCTAAGTATTTAATAGAATGTCATAAAAGTTGTTATGTAGTTCAATGACAGCATTGATAAATGATAAATTCAAATATTTATTGGCGATATGTAGCAATAAAATTTGTGACACAAGTGACACGTGATGGTGATAAACGGTTTCTTCATGGTTTCTTCACACATGTGAGGATGCTTATCCTTCTGAAAGATAGGTTGAAGTTTCCATATTATCTTTTTTTGCACTCCGGGAGTGCCGGCAGAAGTAAACACTTGAATCTTAAGGTTGTGCGTATTTATATTCTGGAATGATTTTGCACGAATTACTTCATGGTAAAATAAAACATTTATTTATTGCGCTATCGGACACAAGCTTATGCTCTTTTTTCAATTTCCTTCTTTGATACACTTTGAAAGAAAGAAAGAAAAAAAAGAAAAAATATTTATTCGCGGAATGTGCGTGTTGAAGTTGTTGCAAAATTATTTAAAGTTTTCCACATATTCTACCACATTGTGGTGTGCAAATATTTTAATATTTTCAAAAGTAATTATTAAATTATGTTTTAATGTTCATTTAACAAATAGTTTTATACTTATTACAATTTGAATTATAATTACAAACAATTTTAAAATATAAATATATTTAGCCCTGTCTACCGTAAACTACCACCGTTTCCAAACCTAGCCAGTCGGGAGAAGAAACGGCGAAACAAACTCCCCGGCAGCCAGGACTACAGCCTATCATCCTTGAAGTACTATTGTTACAAAAGTAGCCCGCTTTCTGAAATTATAATAAATTATTATTATTATTATTACAAATATTATATTATTTATGCTTATCTGCAAGAAAATCTTTAATACTGTAATATGTTTTCCCTAACAAGTCAAATACCTTCTAAACCTAAAGATTATCAGGAATCTGGTTGTATATACGAATGGACATGCAATATATATTAGTTTTGTAAATATTGAGCTTGTAGTTTCTCACTATTTCTAAAATGTGATAAGCCTTGGACTTCAGCATTTGTTTGAAACAAATGATGATGTTTTTTTACAAATACACATAGAACCAAAATATATAAACAAGGTCAAGGTAATATTTTGAGAGACTTAAAAAGTGGCTTGCATGAATGCAACTGATTCACACTAGTATGTTGCTCTTATACACTTCTTTTGAACTCTAAAGATTCTAATTAGTTCTACAGAAATTCCACAACATCCCTTTACACAATACCTTCGAGTATAATACTCAAAGGTAATGTGTAAATATGAAAGTATAAAGTATGAAATATAAATAAAGTATGAAATATGGTAAGGCTGCGGGAGTAGATATGGTTACAGCTGAGATGATCAAACTAGGTGGTCCTGCCGTCCGGGACTCTTTCTGGGTTCTTTGTAA
>NJDC01005304.1:41470-55158 GCA_002245475.1 Calephelis virginiensis
TATCTTTAAAAAAGAATTGTCTACATCGTTTGGTAACTGGCCGAGTAATCGTGTCACAAACAAACATACAAAAATATATAGTCGAATTGAGAGATATCACTAAAGGCCAATTGTAATAATCTCTATGTGACGAGACGTATGCCTACTGTAGATTCGTTACTTACCTGACTGTTATTGGTTAAATGTTAACGACATAACAAAAACCTATCTCTAATGCATACTTAAATCTACCGTGTCCGCGTGGCTAGCGTACACTCCACCGACCAACTACGAGGCGAGGGTTCTATTCCCAACGGGGGCAGGCATTTGTTTGATGAACATTTAGATATCTGCATTTACGGGTCTAGGTGTTTATTAAAGTTATTCTGGTATCTATTTAAGGAAATCTATGTATTAGAAACGTTGACTAACACCCATAAAACAAGCATATAATTTACTTACTTTAGGGTTAGATTCAATTTGTGTAATCCAGGGATATTTATTTATTTATTTAGTTAAGTAAAATTATTTAACGGCAAATAGTACCAAGGCTCTGTCGCCTCTGTGGTCTAGTGGTTCAGTTGTGGCACTTGACTGCTTGAGGTCCCGGGTTCGATTCTCGGGTCGGGCAAAAAAAGAAAATTGGATTTTTTCCAATCTTCTATTTAAAAAAACGTTGCTCGGGATTGGATATGTGCGTGGTTGGCGATAGGATTGCCACCTATCACATTGTTGGACTTAGTGTCTTTGGATAGTCGTAGATGCCCTTGTTGTGCCTCTGCCTACCTCTTCGGGGATATGGGCGTGAAGATACTTTTTTTATCTATTTAAATATTTCTATGTGTTAGTATAATACACCCATAACACAAACACATTATGGCTTACTTTAGTGTTAGATTCAATTTGTGTAACTTGTACAGGGATATTTATTTATATCGAGTAGTTGGAGTTCCTGTTTTTAAGGGGTAGGCCCTTCGGGGATATGGGCGTGAAGATACTTTTTTTTAGTACCAATTAGATAAGTATATTGCTTTAGATTGGTAATCTCTAACAAATGAACAAATATATAAAACGCTTAGTATAATATGTTTATAATTTCATAGCGACAAATTGGGATTAACAACTCGTAACATATTAGTGGTTGATCATAGTATGTATATGTAACAATAATGTAGGAAATTTTAAAGATATTAAACAAAGAAATCATCAGGCAACTAACGTCGTAATATCAGCCGACAAAATAAAATTTTATTATAATAGGCACAATGTTTTGTGCAGGTTGATAGTGATATTTACATACTTAGATACTAGCTGTTCCCCCGAACTTTGTTCCGCCCGTTCAGTTTGTATGGGAAAATTTAATCGTTTTCCCAGTTTCCTCACAATCGAATAGAATAAAAAGTTTCATATGTTCTTTTCCCTAAGCTAAGCTACCTCGCCACCAATTTTCAGCCTAATCGGTTCAGCCGTTCTTGAGTTATAAATAGTGTAACTAACGATCTACTATAGATTTGTGGACTTTGACCAAATTCAACTATTAAAATTTTTATCTTTTCATTTTATCTATTTAGTTATCTAGTTAAGCATTTTTATGAATTCGTGTCGTTGATTAACATCCATAACACAAGCATATATTATTAATAAGCATATAAATATAATTTTTTATATTTTTTATTTTTCATTGCATGCTTTTGAGGTTAGGTTCTATTGATGTACCTAATTTGTCCGGGAAAATACAGACAAAATTTCTTCAAAATTGGTCCAATGATATATCCGCGAAAGCGTAACCGATAGAGTGAAGTATGGATTGTTGACAAAATAAACAGGAACTCTAACTACTCGATATAAATAAATATCCCTATACGAGTTACACAAATTGAATCTAACACTAAAGTAAGCAATAATGTGTTTACGTTATGGGTGTATTATTCTAACACATAGAAATATTTAAATAGATAAATAAAGTATCTTCACGCCCATATCCCCGAAGAGGTAGGCACAGGCACAACCAGGGCACCCACGACTAGCCGAAGACACTAAGTCCTACAATGTAATAGGTGACAAGCCCACCGCCAATCGGGTACACTAAATAGATACCAGAGTAAATTTAATCGACACCCAGACCGAGAACATCTTAAAACCAGACATTTAAATGTTCATCACACAAATACCTGTTTGCAAAATGTTTGGTCGGTGTGTAGGCTAATATCTCGACAAATGAGACGCTCTTTATAGTTTGTTATTTTTATTAATACTCGGTACTTTGTGCAAAATTGTTCTGATCTTTATGCATAGAAGAATTATACAAAAACTTAGAAAAATACCGTAAATCCAAAAGACGCCGATAATCTCCGCGATACCACAAAACAGGACCAAGAATGTGCCACCGTAGTGATCCACTAGCTCCAGGATATACTGACCACCCTGTAAATAAAAAATATGATAAAACATTAAAGGAAAAAGAAAAAGCTAATAAGCGAAAAATAGTCAAACTCCCGACATTTTTTATGATATTTGAAGGCAAATAAGCAGATGCATTCCCCGATGGTAAGAAATTTCCGCCGCCTAGAGACACCAACGATGGTAATGGTGCGTTGCCAACCTGATGCCGGGATGTAAGGCCTCGAGCAAAAGTTAGTTTACCGGCTATCTTACCCTCCGAACCGGAACACGTCATGACGTTATGGCGGCAGGAATAGGTAAGGCGGTGGTACCAATCCGGGTGAGTCGCAGCGAAACTCCTAGTAAGACATGCATGCTGACATGACGGATATTTTTTGTGGTTGAAAATACTGTCACTTACCACCTGGGGAGTCTTGTGTCTGTTTAGTTTTTATATTTTATCGCATTGTTTTTCTGTTAGTTATTGTCTGGGAAAAAAGTGTATGTAAAAAAGGAAGTTTATTATTATTTTTTTATTATTATTAGTTTTTTTTAAACACCACCACAACCACCATCCGTGTAAAATATCAGAAACATACCTGATTTATATACTATATAAGACTTATTTAAAAACTTCTAAACTGATTTTGATCAAATTTTGAAACCAGCTGTAACTTGGTTCACACACACACACACATTTTAGAAAGTTTCATCGCAATACCTCAATAGATTCCTTACATACATACATACATACACACACACATACATATATACATACATACATACATACATACATACATACATACATACATACATACATACATACATACATACATACATACATACATACATACATACATACATACATACACACACATACACACACATACATACATACATACATACATACATACATACATACATATATTTACGCCAAGTCCCTTACAGGGCAAGCAGAGAGTATATAGAGTATTTAATAGATTCCTTTAGGAAAACTTTATAATTTTAATATGCAAGCGAAATCGTAAGCAACTGTAGTATATTAGAAAATCAGAAAATCATAAAAGAAACCTTATTAAATATACTCCAGAAAAAAAAAATAGATTACCAAGACGAATGCTTTTTTTTTAATTATCACTCAATTGTAACTGCATCACGAAAACACGGCATTTATTTTGATTGGGGTTTTCCAGTGTAAAAAGGTGATTCCGCATAACATCATATTATAAGTAAAATTCCCAATAATACTGTAACATATGTTTAGAGACACTAATCAAATATAAATTAACTACTAAAAAAAGGGTGATGGAGGCAGTAACTTAGTAGATTAATTAAAATGGAAATTAATCGTTAGATACTTTCTTCTTCAGACTAGCCTAAATGGTAGGTATATTAAAATACCGGTGTATTTGTATGAAAAGAGTAATTAATGTGAAGTAAGCTAGGCAACTCTGCAAGAATCGTGGCATTTGGCTCGATACTCTCTGCCAACCCCGCAAGGGATTTGGCGTGTATGTGTGCATATTAAAATAACATGACCAGGATGTTTTATATTTAGAAAGAAAGAAAGAAGAAAGAAAATTATTTATTTGCGGATTATGTATGTAAATGAGATGTTACAAAAATATTTAAGTAAGTATATCAACATATTCTACCATATTTTGGTGTGCAAATATTTTAACATTTATAAAAAATATTATTTAATTACATGTGCTTTAACTTTTAAGCCAATTATTTATTACCAAAACATTTAAAATTATAATTAAATTTAGCCCTGTCTACCGTAAACTACCACCGTTTCCAAACCTAGCCAATTACCCCTCTAAGACCAAAATTGCTTTTAGGTACACTTTGTTATGTGAAAAAATCATTAGTTTTTAAAACATGTAATTTTAACCCATAACTGAAAAATAAGTTTGACGTGTTTGTGTGTCTGTTGCATCATAACTCCTAAAGAAATGGACTTAATTGAATGCGATTTTTTGGTTGAGCACCGGTTCTTAGTTACATAATGGGTGGGTTTTGTTGAAAGTTATTAAAACTTTTAATTTTATTATTATGATTGCATTTAGTGGAAAATATAATTAACCAATGATAAAGGAATAGCTTTTTAAAAATTTAATATAGGGCTACGGGATAGGAAAACTTTTGAAAACGCTAAACTCCCCTACCAATAATATAATGTATGAAAGAAAGTTCTGTTAGTTACACAATTTTTGACTCAAGAGCAGCTGAAATGATTTTGCTGAAAAAAAATGACCTCCCCATTTTATTCACCTTAAAACAAGGAGATTTGCGATTGCGAAGAAACTAGGGAAATAAACATTTAACTTTGTCCCACACAAACGAATCTCGCCGAAACAGCTACTACTTTATTATTGTTCCCCGTGTTGGTCCGGGCTCCTTTGCAGAATAGACCATCCATCCGTGCCAGGCAACTCGTAAGAGGCGAGGATAGGCTTACTGTCACTAACACCGTTACATCTGACTGGGTGGTGGTCTAGCAGCGACTCGCCCGGATTGATACCACCGCCTTACCTACTCGTATTTCTGCCGACATAATGTCAGCGCTTGCCGTTGACATGTTACGGTTTGGAGGGTAAGGTAGCCGGTAAACTTACTTTTGCCTGAGGCCTAACATCCCGGCCTAAGGTTGACAACGCATTATTTTCTCCTTTGGTGTCTCTAAGCGGCTTGAATTTCTTAGCATCAGGAAATCCGTCTGCTTGTTTACCTTCCATACAAAAAATATATAAAAGTAAAGTATCTTCACGCCCATATCCCCGAAGAGGTAGGCAGAGGCACAACCAGGGCACCCACGCGTAGCCGAAGTTACTAGGTCCCACAATGTTATAGGTGGCAAGCCTATCGATAGCCGGGCACACATCTTATCCTCGAGCAACATTTTTTTTTACAAAATTGGAAAAACCCAATGTTCTTTTTGATGCCCGACCCGGGATTAGAACCCAAGACCTCATGCAGTCAAGTCTAATAACTGAACCGCTAGACCACAGAGGCGAGAAAAAAAATACTTACTGGAGTTACGTATACAAGTCCAACACCAAAGCCAACGGTACAACAAAATGCCGACATTAAAGCGGTACGGATTTTTGGAAAGGCGTCCATCATCAAGGTGTTGATTACGGACAGAAGGGCCACAGAAGAGCCCACTCCTAATACTGACATCATCAAGAAGAATAGCACTGAAAATAGCTGAAACAAAAAAAATATGATTAGATATTTTTTTCTAGTACGTTTTTGACGTGACATCCGGCTCCGTCGAATTATAAGACGTTAATTCGATGAAGCCGGTGAATTTCTTACCATCAGGAAATCCGTCTGGTTGTTTGCCTTCTAATATCATAAAAATATCTTCTTTCAACGAATTTAATAGAAAGTGACAATACACTTTAACTACTGTCAGATCAGTCTGCACACGATATTTCTACTGACGTTTAACTTGTCACTCGGATAACGTCAATTAAAAACTATAATTTGACATGTCCGGAATAATCTGATATGACTAAAATGTTCTATCTCTTTTGTGTTTATTTCATTTGAAAAATATATCGTGCGACTAAAATAAGTTCAGTTTATGACCAGCAGACTCGCCACAAATGTTGACAACTGTATTCCATCAATGATCTAACCCACCTGCACGTAAAACTATGTGGTAATAGGTAGAGTACTGTACAACAGCTAACTCGATTCCCATTCGCTCCATCCATTCCTGTCGTGATATAGTCAGTGTTCGCCATTGGCATGTTCCGTGCGAAAGGGTGGCATCGATTAACGGTGGATAAAAATATCCACAACGTAGAGCGCCTTTTGTATAGGCAAAAATGAGCTCAATGGAATTTATGAATCATAAACATTAGAGAACAAAATACCTTTCTGAGTAAAGTAAAATCACAATTAGAACATCAGTTGCTACGTAAGAGGATTATCGGTTTCTATACACACTTTATGTATCACTTGTTCTTTTCCATACTACACACTTTATGTTATACTTTAACCAACCAGTTTCACTTTTCAGAGCATTATCAAAGCTCGATGATGTTGCGTAAACTGTTAAAAAAGTGCATTGTAAAACACAAGTGTTAGTTTTTTTTTAAAAGTGGGTATACAATGGATTGACACCAAATGCCGATAATCATTTGTCCTTTCTTGTACCAAACATAAAATATCTATCTACAAACAATTCGTAGCATTTCGTAGCGCTTTCGTAGCAGTTTAATTTTGCGCTACGGAAACATCAGTCATGAATAAAATTTGTGAAATGTTTATGGAAAACTTTTATACACTACAAAATTCGTCGACTTGCGTAATTAATTAATAAATGGATAAATATTGTTTATATGTTACCCCTTTCTAAAGTACAACAACGGTTTTATAATTAACAAACTATTTCGTTTCATTGTTTTTGTGACTTTTATATACTAATGTATACTTATGTCATAAATTTAGATGCTTGGATATTTCTTATTTTTTTACGATATTGGAAGGCAAACAAGCAGACGGATTTCCTGATGGTGAGAAATTCACGCCGCTTAGAGACACCAAAGGTTGTAATGGTGCGTTGCCAACCTGAGGTCGGGATGTTGGGCCTCGAGCAAAAGTAAGTTTTTCGGCTACCTTACCCTCCGAACCGGGACACGGCATGATGTTACTTGACGGCAGGAATAGGTAAGACGGTGGTACCAATCCGGGCGAGTCGCTGCGAAACTCTACCACCTAGTAGGATGTCACAGTGTTAGTGACGGTAAGCCTATGCTCGCCTTTTACGAACAGCATGGCAGGAAGGCAGATGGTCTATTCTGCGAAGGAGCCCGGGCTAACACGGTTGTTTCTGTGTTCTGTCTTGACGTTTCCGGTATTACTTTTGATAAATTTCAGCACAGAAACATGCTAGACCTTAGGCAAAGGCTACATTTTATCCAGATATATTAACTGGTCCCTTTGGAAAACTAAGTAACTTAAAGATACTACTAAAACAGCCAATAGCGAGTTTTTTAATTAATTAGATTAAATACCTGTGGTTGGAAAGTTTTGGCAATAGCATCTGGATAGGAAATGAACGCCAGGCCAGTTCCTCCTCCTCCAACGACCTGTCCAACCTCTCTATTGAGTACGTGAGCCAGGTTTCCCAGGATACCGAAGATCGTTACACCAGAAAGCAAACTAGTGAAGGTGTCTAATGTGGTCACTATCATAGCATCTCTGGAATGCATTTAAAAATGTTTAAAACCATAGATGACCGCCTCGTCGGTCGAGTGGCTAGCGTACACGCCTAATTACACCGATCATCCGCGAGGCTCGGGTTTGATTCCCGACGGGGCCAGACATTTGTGTGGCGAACATTTAGAGTCTGCATTTCCGGGTCTGGGTGTTTATTAAATTTATTCAGGTAGCTATTTAAGTATTTCTATGTATTATACTATTACTTTTTTATTATTATTACTTTTTTGTTATTTCTATGTATTAGAATCGTTTACTAGCACCCATAACACAAGCATATAATTTGCTTACTTTGGGGTTAGTAGCCCCAAATCAATTCAATTTGTGTGTGGGGTCAATTTGTGTAACTTGTCCAGGGATATTTATTTATTATTATTATTATAGATTATACGTAGAGACGTATTTAACATTTTTTTTATGAAATTGGAAGGCAAACAAGCAGACGGATTTCCTGATGGGAAGAAATTCACGACGCCGAGAGACAATTTTAAAATATATTCGATATTTCGGCGTCGACTAGTTGTTAAATGTTGTGTGTATTTGTGTTATCCCTGCTTACCTTTTCGAAGATACGAGTGCTAAGATACATACAGTAGTACTATTTAAATTATGCGCTTCGGCTATATTCGTCAAGCTTCGGAAATCCGAATGTATTTTAAAGATATCTATAAAGAGTTGTTATTATATAATTCATAATTTCGCTTAAATTTAGATTAGTCAGCCAATTTAAAAATAAAAGGATAAAGTGTAAAAAGTGTAAAGCCGAAGCGCATAAATTAAATAGTAGTACTGTACTTTTAATGAACATCTGTCCGACAGCAATGAATTAAAGTTGGTATTTGGTCGTTAGTCGAGGGGTTAGCGTACACGCGCAACGCCGCTTACAACGTCGGGGCTCGGGTTCGATTCTCAATGGGAGCAAACATTTGGTAAACTCTAGACGTCTGTATTTATAGGTCTGGGTTTGTTTACTTGATTTGTTTCAGTATTAATATCGTTATATTGAAATAGATACTGATGTTTTGAAATATATATATCTATACTCAATTCTCTCTGCCTACCTTGTACTTGGCGTAAAGATATGTTAGTATATGTATGTATATACAAACATTGATATATATCTTCGCTGGGTCTGGGCGGTTTTTCCATTGGTTAAGAGATATGCTATCGTTGACTAACACCCATTATTTATTTATTGGTATTATTAATGCAATAAAGAAACATGTACCTGTAAACGTTTGCCCTGAAGCCATTGTAAGACGAGAACATGATGATGGCTCCCGTGCACACACTGAGGGAGAAGAATACTTGCGTAACGGCGGCGTACCACACCTGGAAATGGAATCTTTATTAGCTTGGTCAAAACTTTCCAAAATCAGACCCTTAGGAATTATGCTAACCGTCGCAAAACTATATAAATAAATATCCCTGGACAAGTTACACAAATTGAATCTTACCCCAAAGTAAGAAAATTATATGTTTGTGTTATGGGTGATAGTCAACGATTCTAATACATAGAAATATTTAAATAGATACCAAAATAACTTTAATAAACACCCACACCCGGAGACGCAGATATCTAAATGTTCATCACACAAATGCCTGCCCCTGTCGGGAATCGAACCCAAGCTTCGCAGTTGATAGGTGTGGTTAGGCGCGTACGCTAGCTACCCGACCAACAAGGCGGTCGTAACCAATTACAAAATAACCCTTAGAGGTGAAGTAGAGGAAATTTTCTATATTTTTACCTTCCCCAGGGAATCTGTCACATATAATGATTAAGTTTCTGGATGTAGACAGACACCAGGTTTTTAAACATTTTCTCTGTATCGATAACTTAATAAATTAGTGAATAGTCTCGGTGGATTCAACCAAAGATAGAATAATTCTTTTGGGTTTTTTATTTTCAGGTAACTTTAAAAAATAGTGTACAGTAGTAAGTACTATTTAAATTATGCGCTTTAGCTATATTCGTCAAGCTTCGGAAACCCGAATGTGTTTTAAAGATATCTATATAGAGTTGTCATTACACATAATCAGTCATTTCGCTTAAATTTAGATTTAGTCATCCAATTTAAAATTAAAAGTACAAAGTGTAAAAAGTGTCAATCATAATTTAATTAATAGTAGTAATGTATCTATTTATATACCTTTCCTGTACACTCAATTTGCAATATATAATATTATTCATAGATCTTATTTAAATTGGCATGTTTATCTCCTCAAGAGATCTCTTCCAGCGAAACAGGTGTTAAAGGTTGTAACTACCCTCACATCACAAAAACGTGATGTTCTTTAACCGAAGACCCTGTTTTAATTTTTTTTCTCCATAAGAAGGTCTAATAAGTATCTTCTTCGACATTACAATCTAGTATGTAGACTAATGAGTAATTCTAATTTCTCTTAATCTTCTAAGTTACAGTCTCAAAGTATACGTCTACCAACTTTTACTTAGTGCCTCTAAAAATAAGTTCCAATAGTATTTTAAACTTAAAACAATTCCCTGATTTAATAAAAATAATAAAGAAGACACGTCAAACGTTGTTTAGCCTTTTAACTTTTTTATAGATTATTTTAGTAGAATTGAATAAATAAATGTGGGTGGGCCATATCACTTGGAAAGGGGGATGAAATATTGATAACAACATTTTCTCAGTCCTACAGAGGTGCCTATAAAATTTAATCAAAATAAGTTCAGCTGTTTTGAAGAATTTGGTAACAAACACTGTGAAACGAAATTATTATCTTTATGACAAAAATCGGGTTTTCGTAAATTCATTCGTTTGATCAAATATGCAAAGGTAAAACATACAATTTTCTTAATGAGATAAGCCCACAAAGAAGCACGTAGCTTAAGAGACAACCGTGGGCTCTAGAAACCATAGATGTTATAAGTGCGTCATTGTACTATATCCGGTATATTAAGCGAGACGTACAAGTTTACCAGCTACCCTACCCATCGAACCGGAACACGATGCTGCCAAACACTGTCATTATTGTGCTAAAAGCAAGGTAGTTCAAGTTAAACCAGGGTTTACTTACATCTAACTCTGCAAGTTTATCCCACTGTGGCGTCAAAAAGAATAAAACACCGTCTCCAGCTCCAGGCAATATCATAGTGCTGAAATATTAATTTCTCATTAGGTAACTCAAAAGAAAGTGAAGATAAGATAGGCTGTGATTTACGATTCATAAGTTACACTCAGTTTAGTTTTGTCAAGTTAAGTCAAATCTTACTTTATTTCGTAGCTACACTTGAAATATGTCAAAACAAACATTTTCCATATATAATTATATAACAATAGTACAAGATACCATAAAAAAAAGTGTGTGTGTACTTATGTACACGCGTTAGAAGTTATACTTCTTCGGCGTAATAAGATAAAAATCTTTTTAAAAACTAAAATGTTATCTATAGCTAACTTCATCATGTCGGTTTTTCGTGACGTTGTGCACGCGCATCGTAAAAATTTACCCTCATCATTTTTCCTAACGCGCCAAAAGAAGTATAACTTCAAAAATAAAATAAAACTAAACAAAAGTAATAGTCGTGTTTATACATTTTTATATAATATTAATACGTGAAGCAAAAATTTGGATGGGTATGAGATGTGTAAGAGAAGTGCAGAACGCTAATATTTTTCAGTAATAATGTTTATGACGTGCATTAAACCAAGAAATAAAACATAACACATACTACCATGCATTTGACTCACACAAACAAATATGTTGATGATAACGATAAACATCAGATCAAGATCAGAACAAGATCACAGATGGAGCACATAAAGTTTGGAAACAAAGTGGTTGGTCTTAATAAATAAAGATGGCGTTCTTATCAAAACGATGTTAGAATTTATTATGGTCGAATTTCGACCAATGGGCAACCATTAGTAAAAATAATTCGCCTACTTTTATTTTATGTCGGGTTGTAATTATTATTTTTATGCATACATGATGAAGTGTAGAAGGCACGAATCCAACATGTCGAAACATGTTTGAAGCGCTAGTTGGAATGTGTCGAAATGAAAGCGCTACGGAAATCGGTGAAGCAACGCAGATCGCATTTGCATCAGCGATATCAGAGTGGGATTGAAAGACGAGAATGGGCATGACGCTCCGTTGCTTCGGTCATGTGAAAAAACTGGCAGATGAAAGATTGACAAAACAGACATACAATGTGAATGTCGATGAAAGTTGTACCCGAGTAAAAATAAGTGGACACTCCACGATCAAATTGAACGTGTGTTATATGAAAGTGGTGTTAAGAGTCTCTTAAAACCGGCATGTGTTTATGGAAAGAGAAGTCTGCCTGCAAGGATCATGTTGTTCAGTGTTGGTCTAGGCTTCTTAGCAGAATAGACTATCTGCCTTTCTGCCAGGCAGCTCGTTGACGGATTTCCGCAAAGTAACGCCTTCTTCTATCAATTATAAGTGATACGTTAAACTGTACAAGTGTTTCTTCATTTACAAACACAAACTTGGACACTAACGTGATTGATATGGTCCATATCTATCATTCATGGAGATTTGGTCAGTTATTGAAAGTTATCAGCTCATTTGTAAGCATCGTAATGGATACTCGTCTCATTGTATGTATTTATTTCACTTTTTAAGCTTTGAGACCTAACAGTTAAAATACTGGTACTACTGAGGTGGTCTGATGATGAAGCTCGAAGATCAAGAAGACGTAACGCTGGAATGCGTAATGGTAAAACCATCGACTTTGGACTCATTCGATTTTCCTTAATTGTATCTGTATAGTACTACTATTTAGATTATGAGCTTCAGCTTTGAACTTTTTACTCTTTTTACACTTTATACTTTTATTTTTAAATTGGCTGACCTAATTAAGGCCAAATGATTATTTATGTATGTATGTTATTAAAATACATTCGGATTTCCGAAGCTTGACGAATATAGCCGAAGCGCATAATTTATATAGTTTAATACGTTTAATGTTGAGGACTTGATGACAAGGGCATGTGTGTGCGTGTGCGTGTGCGTGTGCGTGTGCGTGTGCGTGTGCGTGTGCGTGTGCGTGTGCGTGTGCGTGTGCGTGTGTGTGCGTGCGTGCGTGTGTGTGTGTGTGTGTGTGTGTGTGTGTAACAATAACTTTCGAACGGATGGATCGATTACTATTAGGATTTTTGTCTAAAAACTGACGAGATAATTCTTGGCTACCTTACACAATATAGGTTTCTCCCGTAAGTCGTAAGTTTAGTATTATAATAAACTAGACATAACAACACTCAGTTTTAAGTGACCGAATAGTTTGAAATCTGTAATGTTAAATGTAGAGAAACATTTGAACAAAAGGGTTATTCTTGTATCTCGATAGCATGTAAACTGGAAATTGGAATCGGATTTGTTTGATTTTGTATTCTTTTCACACACACACAACCCTACAGGTCTTCTTACACATATTCATCCTAAGTACCCCTATAGTGTAGTCTCGAGTACAAAGTAAATAATAAATATAATACTACTATTTAAATTATGCGCTTTGACTTTACACTTTGTACTCTTTTTACACTTTTATTTTTAAATTGGCTGACCTAATCTAAATTAAGGTCAAATAAATAATTATATAATAACAACTCGATATAGATATTTTTAAAATACATTCGGATTTCCGAAGCTTAACGAATATAACCGAAGCGCATAATTTAATTAGAACTACTATAACTATATAATGAGATCGTCACATTACTATGCCGATATGAGTTGCTCAGCCTTAAATCTTCTTCAATAAAAAAACACTAACATTAAACTTTCACCTACTATGACTTTTGCTTAGTTATCAGTTTCCTTACTATCCCCCGAGTTGGTCGGGGCACATTTGCAGAATAGACCATATTCTGTCTTTCTGCCAGGCAGCTCGTAAAAGGCGAGCATAGGCTTACCGTCACTAGCACCGTGACATCTGACTAGGTGGTAGAGTTTCGCAGCGACTCGTCCGGATTGGTACCACCACCTCACCTATTCCTGCCACCATAGTCGCCAATGCTTGCCGTTGACGTGTTACGGTTCGACGGGTAGGGTAGTCGGTAAACTTACTTTTGCTCGAGGCCTAACATCCCGGCCGT
>NJDC01005304.1:64498-77059 GCA_002245475.1 Calephelis virginiensis
CTACGTGGACGCGCGGCGGTCGGGGTACGTCGTTCGTGTAGAGGGTGTATAGTATAGGTGAGAGCACCGAGCCCTGCGGCACTCCCGCCTCTAGGGGCCTACTGCTAGAGAGTGTACCTTCTACACGAAATCTGAATTTGCGATTCGATAAGTAGTCTCGTACGATGAGAACTAGTCTGTCTGGCACGCCCATTTTGTAGAGCTTGTAGATCAGGCCGTTGTGCCAGACCTTATCGAACGCCTTGGCCACATCGAAGAATATCGCTCCCGTGTATAAGGGTAGTCGTCTATCCAGACCGTCTAGTATGTGCTCCGTGAGGCGGTGCACTTGGTTTGTACATGAATGAGTTGCTCGGAAACCAAATTACTCATCCATTAACAATTGTTTCTCGGCTACGACCGTCTTAAGTCGGGCGAGTATAAGACGCTCGTATATTTTGCCGAGTGAATTGATAAGACTAATCGAGCGGTAACTACTCGCGAGGTTACGGGGTTTACCCGGTTTATGAATTCCGATGACGGTGGCTTCTTTCCACTCGTCAGGAAAGGCACTGCCTGCTAGTAATACATTGAAGATGTTTACTAGTAGGTATATGAGTGCGGTAGGAAAATATTTAATTATCCTGTTTGAAATACCGTCAGGCCCCGGGGCCTTTCTATTGTGAAGATCTTTGATAATTTCTTTCACTTCGTCGTGGTTGGTGGGGGGTAACGGTTCGCCCTGGGGAGGTTCGGATGCTCTACGCGCTACGTAATTGTCTACGATATTTATGTGGTTCGTATCACTTGGTAGAGTGGAAACTGTACACTGCGATTGTACGTTGTCCGATAGGCATTCGGCTTTGTCGGCATTGTCAAACGCGGGAGGTAGATTGGGTCTGACGAGGGAAGGTATGTCGACTTTAGGGTCGTTTTTAAGAGTTCTCGCCAGTGGCCAATATGCTACGTGAGACGGCGAGATCTCGCTAAGAAAATTGTCCCAGCGAGCGTTCGTGTAATCGGCTACGCGCCGCCTTACTTCTCTCTGTAGAGCGCGAAACGAAAGCCGGTAGTCGTCTGACGGGAAGGCGACGGAGCGCGGTTATGTGTTTAGGCCATATAAGTATATTATATAACATTTTTTTTGAAAAATAGCTAATGGTTTTGAGATGGTACCACATACATTTTATCAACATAATTATGTTGACATCATTAATGATGATGTCGCTAGCGTAGACGAAAATTTACGCATTATTAAGCATAGCTCAAAATCGTGACCTACTATTCCAAAAAAGAATGATCATAATCCTTTCGTTATTGGCAGCAAGTCGAGACAACAAGAAACAAACAAACAAGAAACAACAAGAAACGTATTTAATGTACTTTCTCGTCGTTATTTAAATTTTGTTTAAAATTAAAATGTTCGGAAATCGATTAAAAAATGAATTATTTAGTGATTTAGGATTAATTATTTTAATGGCTTTTAAGCGTAAATTACGATGATGTAGAAGAGTTAATTAAATTTAAACTACCCTTAATTTAATTCAATTTGATATAGTGTATCAATCAATATAAGAGCTTTTTTAAACACACAACACACACACACACACGCTCACGCCCGCAACTTTCAAGATTGCTTATCTATATACTAATACATTATGCCAAAACTTTAGACCCCTTCTTACGAAACATCGCGGACGCAGGAGCATAAAATTTGGCACACTTATTGTTTATGTGTAGGAGAAGTGCAGAACGCTAATATTTTTCAATATTAATGCTTATAAAGTACATTAAATCAATAAATTAAACAAACATAAACAAAAAAAAAAACATAAACAAATATACTGATAATAACGATAAAAGATCACAGATGGCGCACTAAAAAGTTTGGAAACAAAGTTGTTGGTCTTGAGAAATGAAGATGACGTTCTTATCAATAAGATGTTAAAATTGATTATGGTCGAATTTTGACAAATTGGCGACCATTAGTATTATCAATTTTTATTTATCCTCTTTGGAACAACTTCTGTTTGTTTTCCGGAGGTGGCGTTAATAACTACGACACAGTCTGACTAACGCAGTTGTTGTCGTTGCAACATGAAATAATTGTATAACTGTTTCAGTTTCAAATAAATATTTTCAATTTCAATGAATGAACCGGATCTGTATGTTTATTAAATATATTCAGCTACTTCTACGTATTAAAAACGTTGACTAACATTCAAAACATAAGAATATAATTTGCTTAATTTGGGGTATCAATCCAATTTGTGTAAATTGTCCAGGGATATTTATAAGTTATTTGCCTTAAATTTCAAATAGTTTCGAAATTAAAACATGTAATTTGAGTTCAGTTAAACTTCAATGTGGAGGAAGCTAAACAGGTCAGCGAGGATCGGGACATGTGGAGCTCGATACTCTCTGCCACCACTATAAGGGTTCTTAGCGTGAAGATATGTACGAGTGTCAAACTTTAAAAAATCTTCTCCAATCATTTTAAACTATCATCTATCTTTACGACATCTTTAATTATTAATTATTATTGATGTCAAGATAGACCAAAAATTATGTATTATTAAGCATTACTCAAAAACCACTAAGCGGATTATGATAAAATCAATATGGGCTAACTTGGAAACTAAAAAAAAAAACTAAAACTAACCTTTTCATAAAAGAATAATCTAAATCGTTACAGGCCGTAATCGCGTACAAACGTACAAAAAACATACCTACTGTCGAATTGTACTCCTCTTTTTAAAGTTGGTTAAAGGATGATAAGGCTATGAACTCGACTGATATGTGTTTTATGTAAGTAAGTTAATCGATTTCTCAATTCAGATGAATCTGATTAAAAAAATATTTTTTTATAAGAAAAAAGTACGCTTACTTTTTAAAGATGAAATAATATTTTTTAAAGATGGAATATGTATGTGACGGAATGGAAGAAGATCTGATAATGGAATTCCAGGGGAATTTAGGAAAATAATCAATTTTGTTGTGCTTTAAGGTGAAATAAAGTCGAAGTCAGCTTTATTGCGCTTACAGGATAAGACGCCTTCGGATTCGAATTGAAATTCAAGGTTGTAGTACTCAACCTAACATAGGTAATGTCTGATGCCGATGAATAAAATCAGCGGGGACATAAGAGATAAGAAACAGTCTAAGTGAATAGAAGGTCGTAGATACAAAAGAATGGCCTAGATTCAGCTTTCAATGTAACTTATTCATATTTTAATACAAGCTTTGCCTACTTTGTCTGTTTTGATTTGGCAAAATATTAATAACAAAAATGTTATTGATATAATTTCACTATAAAATAAAAATACCTTTACAACAGCTGCCTGCCGGTGAAAGTTTCGTTGATGTCTTTCCAGCCATTTCAGCGTTTAGCAACAGACATTTAAAAATTGTAAAAAAATGTTATTTTGGTATTTGTATATACCGTTTAAAATTATCAGAGCTAAGTTGTATTATTGTCTTTAGTACTATGCATGTAGTAAAAAACAATTATTTTCACATTACAAAAAACACTCCAATTTAGTTAAAAAAATTGTTTTGTTTCTCCTGACTCGCTAGGCTTGAAAACGGTGGTATCAAAGGGTTAAATTTATTTACATCTCAAAATTTGTATTAATGTTAATCAATCATATAATGAAATTTGCACACTACAAGTTGATAGAATATGTTACAATGTTTATGTATAAATACTTTTATAGCATCTTTCTGACACACAACATGTTCCGCAAATATATATTTTTCATTTCATTTTCATTGCAAGCACCCTTCACATATATAATCTATAGGTATATGAAGTGAATTTGCTTGTCCTTCGTTCACGTTGCAAGGGAACGATGTGGTGATAACATTTTTGTATGCGGAGATAGATAGGAGGCAGATGAGTAAGGCTATGTGTTCCTGCGGGAGCGCTTAATAACACAATAAGCGAGTGTAATCGTGTACAACATCTAGTATCGGAGCACAAAACAAAAATAAAACAAAAAAATTAGCAAAGAAAGGCATAACTTATATTTTAACCGACTTTCAAAAAAGTGGGAGTTATAGTTCGACTCCCATATTTTTATGTACATTAATTGATTTCTCAGTCATTTCGGAACCGGTTTAAAATATCTTTTTGAATGTAAAAGAGCGTACTTGCAAGGTGGTCTCTTTGCCATTAAGTCTGGATCTAAAGACGGAAACCAAGGAAAATGGAGGAAAGTACTTGATTTTTGTGTACGTGATTTACTTATTAAAATTGAAGTCGGTTTATTACAATTTCACTGCGCTAAATTATAAAGTTTTGTCGGCTCCAGGATATGCCACTCACTAATAATTATCTAGTAAGTTACTGTATTATTTTACAATGCGCTCATTACTTGGTGATAGGACAGGGCCGGATTTAGAGAAACGGAAACACGGGGCTTCCACAAAATGACGGCCCCCCACACAAGAGACTTCGTAAAAAATCTTTCAAAATTCCGACTAGTAAACACTAGCAAACATCTTTTCATTTGATATTGTTATTTTTGAAGTGAAAACTTCTTAAGCGGCGTTGCGCACATTTTTTGGGATGGGTAAAAACTTCTATAATCGCGTCAGATCGTCAGAACGTAAGACGGCGCACTGCGCCATGCGCGAATAAGACGGCGCGAGATCTAAAATAAAACGTAGATTCATTGCTGTTTTTTGTATTGCTTAGATATTTCCGAAGAGTATAGGATGCGCAATGGATAATACGCTGCAATATACCTACCATTACATTCTGATAGATAGCAGATACGTATAATATCAACAGACATTGCTTTATTTGTTCCATCTTGAAAATAAGCTTTATGTGTAGACGAGCAATGATCTGAAAAAAATCGATGTACAGATAATATGACGACGCTCCTAGCCGCCACGTGGTCTTACTTTAGCAAGTTTTCGTCAAGCCAAACGCAGGTTATTGATATGAAAATAATATTTGTGCATAGATGATAGTACTTTCATACTGATAATTACATCAATTCGCGCAAAATGATTCCCTAACCATTCCAAAATATCAAAAATGCACAACGTTAATATTCAAGTTTTCACTTCTGCTGGCACTCCCGGAGTGCAACCCGTCTTTTTTTTACTGTTTTGCCTTTATTTAGTACTGTATGTACTTTGTACAAACATGAATAAAGTTTTCTTAAATGTTAATTGAAAACTCTTATTAAAAATGTTTATTTTGGAAGAAAATTTGGGGTCTTGGGGTCTCAATTTCCTAGCTGTCCCAAGGCATCCAGTTTTCTAAATCCGGCCTAAGATTCTGTCAATGAAATGTTAATAATATCTAAAAAAAATAATATCTATGACGTCAATAAGCGATGGTTGTCCTTGGCAGAAGCCAACCTGCTTGTGCTTTTATTACACAAAAACTTGCCAACTGTCGACGAATCCTACTAATATAATAAATGCAAAAGCAGCAGATTTTTATATAATTTGGCGCAGTTAACACATAGGATAGTTTTTATCCCGAAACAATGTTCCTGTAGGACCATTAACCACGCGATTAACGCCGCGGGCAGCAGCTAGTTGTAGATGAAGGCTATAAAAAAACAAAGTATTAACAAGACAAGAGGGGCGGCCATTTCATTAATCTGGCCATTGAATCTTAATTATTGTGCTTACCTTCTTTTCGTCACTTGTCGCTGGTGATGCCATAGCCATTGCAGGCGAAAATTCAGGATCGACACGTTTTAAATTTGGAGAACCAGTAACTTCCTTGACAGGTTCAGTCACTTCTGACTGTGGTGCATCTTCAACGGATGCTTCGAAACCAGGGCTTACTTTCCCACCTGTATCACCGCTACCATTACCAGCATCTTCTGCTACATCAGCCTGTAAATTGACAAAGTTCCACGTGATTTTTCTTTGCGCTTTGTGAAACTCCATGTATGATTAATGATGAAAGTTTACTCTAGAATTGTTTTAAAAGACAGCATAATGTACTTCAGTACAGACAAATCTAACGTTTTTTGGTCTAAATATGTTTAATTAAGTTAGATAATATTTGCACACCACAATGTGGATATGTTGGTACGAATAAATATTCTGTAACAACTTTTAAACACACATAAATTTCATTTTCAACAGGCCGAAAATATTTTTAAAACCACTTAAACTGTTATTTGCAGTCCATCTTTAATCTAGACCTATTTTTTTTATTAATTTCATTGTACAGAAATTCACTTTTCTACAGTTTTATTATATACTAGCAGTTTCACGCAGCTTCGGGTGCGTAACTTCGCTCCTACTTCACCGATTTTGATAAAACAAATTCTATGTCACTCAGGGATAATGTAGCATTCTAAAGGTGAAAGAATTTTTGGAATCGGTTCAGTAGATTCAGAGCTTATTCGTTTCGAACAAACAAACAAAAAATCAAATCTTTCCTCTATAGAATATTAGTATAGAAGTATGTAAATTGTTTTCAGAATGTAAATGGAGTTCAAGATTGTTTACACGTATGGAATATAGATAAATGTTATACCTAATTACGTACAAAGCATTGATTTAAGCAACAATTAGAATTAGAATTGATATAAATGTGATAGTGGCAAGCACGTGGACAGTAAATTAATCTAAGATAATAAATCATTATCTTCATTTAGTAGGTACATTAATGATGTTTTATATGAGGATTAAAATTCACCGCATATCATATCACAATCGATTCAATTTCACTATCATAATGTTTTTTATTTATTCTTGTTAGTATAAGGTGTTTATTATGCTTATTCGATAACTAAGACTTGTCTACGTGACGTTGAACATATGATCCTTTGGATAGGTGTTCGGGAGTAGGTAATAGACATGAAACGCTATAGGTACACTTTATTAAATTAAAGTTGAACAAGACCAGTAGGGTTACTCTTGAAACTCGATTCATGCAATATTGGGATTTGGAATCTATTCTGCAATTTTAGGTACTCTTGAACACAATACTGGTGAATTAAAAAAAATTGGTTACTAATAAACAACATATTACTTTATCGGATTTGTTAAATTTATTTGTAATTAAATGTTAATAGTCCACTAGTACTGCATTTAAAAGTACCTAAAATGGCATGAACGATTTCAATTACCAAATCGCATGATATCGAGATTCAAGAGTAACCCTACTGTATCGTGACTCTTGAATCTCGATTTCAAGCAAATTAGAAATGTATTTGTGTCATTTTGTACTCTTGAACACAATACTAGTAAAATTTGAATATTTAATTATTAATAAACAATACATACATATCTTCACTAAAGTACACAAGTCCCTTAAACGTGATAGGCAAAGAGTATCAAGTGCCAAACCTTACAATCTTGGCAGACCTACTGAGATCTGCCTGACTTCTATCACATTCATTAATCGTTTCATACAAACATTGGAAACTAAAAATCGATTTGTGTTTTTTGTACTCTTGAACAAAATATTAGCAAATTACTAACATTTCGTTAATAATAAACAATAATTTATTAAATAGGATTCGTTGAATTTTTTGGAACTAAATGTTAATAATTCGCAAATATTGTGTTGTACAAAATGACGAAAATCCGATTCAAATACCCAGTTTTCGTGAAATCGAGATTCAAGAGTAGCCCCACTGTGCACCAATGGACAAACAATTTTAAAAATGTCTAAATTGTTATATCAAACAAGGTTACTATAAGATTGGAGAATGTTGAGAGAATATAATGCTTGGGATAAATTTCCTCCAAGTTATACCCTCTTAAAGTTTACTTTAATTGTCAAAAATCTTTAAAAAATGAATAAACATAAATTCGCCAAACAACTTTCGCCACATCTTTATAATACCATCAAAAAGTCATTTTATAATAAAGTTATAGTGGCGAAGGCGATTTTAAAAGAACTAGTGGTCGCCCATTGGTCTAAATTCGACCATTATAAATTTTAATATCTTGTTGATAAGAACGCCATCTTCATTTCTCAAGACCAAGTACTTTGTTTCCAAACTGTGTGTCTGTGATCTTTTATCGTTATCACCAACATATTTGTTTGTGTGTGTTTAATGCATGGTAGTGTGGGTGACGTTTTATTTATTGATTTAATGTACTTTATAAGCATTATTATTGAACAATATTAGCGTTCTGCACTTCTCTTACACATAAACTATAAGTGTGCCAAATTTTATGCTCATGTGTCCACGCAATTTTCGTGAAAAGGAGTCCAAAGTTTTGGCATCACGTATTAATATAATGGTAAGAAAAAAAAAACTTTTTTAAACTTTTTTTAAACGACTAGTAAACAATCTCGAAATTTAGTATTTTAAATAACTTACTAAATCAACGATTTTAAAAAGATTTTTTAAATAAAAATTATTAATTTTAGTAAAGTCAAGAGACCTTTCTCTAAGGATGTTGTCCGTCCAAGTGAAAAGGTTCATAGAAAATTGTCACTTTTTTTCGAATTCACTTCTAATATATTATTTATTCAATCATTGACGTAGTTTATCAATCTATGTTAATTCGTATTGGTAGCGCTAATACCTAATACTGACCTTTTGATATAATGTATCCTTGAACAAGTTTAATCTTATCAATATACGTACTTTTTTGTCATTAATTATATTGTCACAAAAAAGCCAGGTATATATGTTTGATATGATCACCTCGTTGGTTAAGGGTTAGCGTGCACGCCTAACGCCGAAAGGCTCGGGTTCGATTCCCGAGCAGGGCAGGCATTTGTGTGGTGAATGTGCAGACACCTAGCATTTCTGGGTCTAAGTTTTTTAAATTCATTGTGGTATCTTTATGAGTAATTCTATGTAATGTTATCGCTGAATAACACCCATAATACAAGCATGAAATTACTTACTTTGGGGTTGGATTCAATTTATGTAATTTTTCCAAGAATATTGATATATTTCTATAAATATTAAAGAAAGAAAAAAATCGGCACAGACAGTATTTGAACCTTTAATCTTTCGTCTCTAGCCGACGAACGCTCTAACCCATTGAGCCACTGAAGATTCAAGTCCCGTTGAGAAATTTAACCCAAGCACAGGGCAAGTGCAAAAAATAAAAATGTTTATATAATTATAATTATGAACATTATTTATATCTAAATGTTTTTTTTTTTATAATTTACACATTTTTTTTCTATATTGTACTCGTACATCATTCACAAGGTTTCAGTTTGCTTTCCGTTCAAAAATGTTTAAAAATATAATTAATATAAATACTAAAAAGAACATAACATTACATTTAAGTTTCGAATCTGATAACTGACATTCTAGACTGAATATTCATTGTTTTCAGATTTTCGCGCCAATCGGTGGTAAATATTTTCGTGATATCCAAATGGAAAGAGGCGATCAAAACTCTTATTGATGTAATAGCATTATATGGAGCCATTTCTATTTTTTGAAACACTTTATCCGCTTGATATTATTCGAATGCTTAAGTACGGAGCTTTTGATAGGTACCTAAAATAAAATCTTCTTTGAAGACTCTTATATTGTCAATGATATTAACTAGAACATCGTTCTAAATTAATGTGTAAACTATCACACAGAAGTTTTGGCGGCATTGACAGAAAATATAGTCGCAGTTTTTTTGTAATTTTTGAATTTTTATATATATTGATTAAATTATACATTTTGTTTATTTAAAATGCTCAAGTCGCCTCTCTGGTATAGCTGTCCGGCGTCGGACTTGACTTCTTTAAGTCCCTGGTTCGATCCCCGGGTCGAGCAACAAAAAAAAATAGAAAATGTATATTTTCAATTTTTTAATAAAAATTACGTTGCCTGGGATTGGATATGTGCCCGGTTGGTGATAGACTTGCCACCTATCACATTGGGCGACTTAGTGTCTTCGGCTAATCCTGAGTGCTCTGGTTGTGCCTCTGCCTACCTCTTCGGGGATATGGATATCTTCAAGTGAATTAGTACTCATTAAGAAGTTTGCGTGTCGTGTATTTCCTTGTTGCCGCCAAATCTCTCTAAATGCTTGTCTTTGTCATGTGTTTCTATGACCGTTGACGACTAATGACTAATTTTATGTAATAAGTATTATTGGAACGAAGTTCCTCACGGCAGGCTTGGAGGAGATAGGGATTTTGCTGCGCGACCGAACTGAAAAAAATGTGATAGTAAAACCGTAAGAAAAAGTCCGTGGAATAAACCGTTAAATGAGAAGTGCGCAGGCGCAAAAGTCGTATACACAAGCGAGTAGCGTATAATACCTTTCTCTTTCTCCCTCTTTCTTTTCGATATCTCATCTTTTCTCTCTCTATTACCACTCCACCCCACTAATGCATAGTATATACTCATGAATTGTGTCGGTTCTACATTATCCGAAGAAACTTCGTTTCTACCTGGTGTCCCAAAACACCACATCTTTTTTGTGTTCCGGGTGAGAAATTTGGGTAGCTGGGAGGCTTGCACATAAAACCTGAGATCCCAAATATAAAATAGGGTGTACCAGTATAACCTATGAGAGTATATAGTCAACAGCTGTATTTTACTAATATTAGAGCTACCCGTTTGTACGCAGTTATAACAATCTAAATTTCTACTAAAAATATATATAATACCCACTTTATCAGAAACTGATTCTTTTAGTGCGTTAGTACTGTCATTTATTCGGTACGTAATTTAGTACGTGGTAGTACCTATTAGTGATAAGGGATTGAGTAACATTGATACATACAACAAAAAATATGATAGAGACGTTTTAGTAAACGGAAGTCAAAATTGTAATTAGTATTACAGATATGTTTTTTAATCTGCAGGTGCTAACAGATAAAGGACTTAGCACTTGGCAACCGGTCAAATTGAAAAAAAAAACAGTAGGTATCTGATAATCAACATTTAAAATTGTTTGTCCAATTAAAAACTTTCCTAAATATGTATAAAATAAAAGTTAAGATATTTGAACACTCTTTGTTGGAGCTTTAACCAAAAACTATTTTTCTATATCAGAGACGACTTGAAGTCGTATTCTATGTTTACTTCTATTTAATTCCTGTCTGAGATCAATTTTGTTTTTGAAAAATAAAGGAACAGGCATACAGCTCTCCTGATGGTTAGAGAGCTGGGATGTTAGGCCTAATATGAATGTTTGCCGCCGGTAATGGAGGATACGGTATCCTCCGTCCTGGAGCACGAATGTCCAAAATACTTTTACTATGACAACAGGAATAAGTAAGTTGGTAGGTCCCGGGCAAATTTCTGTACAGCCCTCTATTACTAGATGAGTTTTTCTTAAAAAATATTAAAATGTTGATTAAAGAAATATTTTAGAATGTGTTATTAACCGTTTATTGTACACAATAGAAATTACAGAAAATCATAAGACTAAAAAAACGTAAGTACAAAGGACGAGCTTATCTCCAGTGAAAAAAAAACAAAATAATGAATGTTTAAATTCGATATTAATTGTAAAAACAAAATTAAAAATTGGTGTTCTGATTAAATTTAGAAAAGAAAGCATATTAATAAGACTTCTTTAAAGGTATATTCTCTTATGTAAGAACTAAAATATTAGGCAAAAAGTGTTTTTTTTTATGTTAATTTATTTAGCCGTTAGATGCTATGTTATTGATAAGAAAAGAAAAGAGAAATTGTCTTGCAAGAGTGAAATATTTAGCGAAACGCTAGTTGGTTACAAGTTTTTGAATTTAGAGTATGAAATCGTATTAACTAAAATTGTATATGCTACTTATAATATCAAACTAAGGCAAAACTATAATCAATCATAAATATTCTAAATGTTAATCAATTTCTAAATTTAAATCACAAGAAACTTCGTTTGAAATTCGAAATATGTTTACACATATAAAGTTTGTAGAGTATCATTATTTATATTGATTATTTTAAAGTTATAAATAAAAACAATTATGATTCTTACCATTTTTAATTGTAGTGCCACTGAAAAACTGGCGTCCACGATATTATTTAAGTGACACCGTGCTCTATAATGAAGGTAAATGTGCTAACAGTTCATTTTCAATCCACGTCCACTTTCAGTTGTTTCATAGCCAATCTACGACTCTACGTGACGTAGTCTGTAGATACCTTAACTTATCTATCATCCATAATGAATAAAATGTTTATTGTTATTGCTTAAACCTTTAAGTGTTCCGTACAAATCATAACGAATAGTTAATATTCGTTAATCTATAATATTAACTTTACATCTGATGACAATTAAATGATTGAATATCCCTTGACATATCACACAAATTGGTATGACTTGTGTTACATTGTAAATATATGATAACAATAATAACCATCACTGTACAAGTTACACAATTTGAATCTAACCGCAAAGTAACATAGAAATACTTTAATAAATACCAGAAAACGTTAAATTAAATTTTACGGGTGTTAACTGTTAAGTCAATCATACCAATTGTTATAAAAATAAAGTAATATCACGCCAGTATCTCTGACGAGTGTAGGCGGATGTACAACCACAGGACCCAAAACTAACCAAAGACCCCAAGTCCCACACAGTGTGTATAACCAGGCAATGTTGTTTACATTAGAACATTTAAAAGTACATTTTCTTTCTGTTGCCCGACCTGGTCATTGAACC
>NJDC01005304.1:77855-113711 GCA_002245475.1 Calephelis virginiensis
TAAATGATTGAATATCCCTTAACATATCACACAAATTGGTATGACTTGTGTTACATTGTAAATATATGATAACAATAATAATCATCATTGGACAAGTTACACAATTTAAATCTAACCGCAAAGTAACATAGAAATACTTTAATAAATACCAGAAAACGTTAAATTAAATTTTATGGGTGTTAACTGTTAGTCAATCATACCAATTGTTATAAAAATAAAGTAATATCACGCCCGCATCTGTGACGAGTGTAGGCGGATGTACAACCACAGGACCCACAACTAACCAAAGACACCAAGTCCCACATAGTGTGTATAACCAGGCAATGTTGTTTACATTAGAACATTTAAAAGTACATTTTCTTTCTGTTGCCCGACCTGGTCATTGAACCCGTGATCTCATGAAAACAAATCTTATATCGGAGTAAAATAACTAAGTAGATAAATTTACTAAACACTGAGACCTAGAAATACAGAAAGAAATTTATCACAAACATTTGCCCCTGTTTGGAATCGAACCTGAGACTCATGGTTGATCGCTGCAGTATGTGTACGCTAATAGTATTATGTTTTCCCCGTGTGTCCAGGTTTCTTTGCAGCTTTGCAGAATAGACTATCTGCCTTCCTGCCAGGCAGCCCGTAAAAGGCGAGCATACTCTTACCGTCACTAACACCGTGACATTTAACTAGGTGGTAGAGTTTCGCAGCGACTCATTCGGATTGATACCACCGCCTTACCTATTCCTGCCGCCATAACGTCATGACGTGTTCCGGTTCGGAAGGTAAGGTAGCCAGTAAACTTACTTTTGCTCGAAGCCTAACATCTTGGCCTCAGGTTGGCAACGCACCATTACCACTTTTGGTGTCTCTACGCGGCGGGAATTTCTTACTATCGGGAAATTCGTCCGCTTGTTTGCCTTCCAATATCATAAAAAAATGTTTTTCTTCCATATTTAGAAGAAAGTGTCTCAAAGAAAACTCATTATTTACAATACAGTACAATAACTCTTTATTATGCACCAAACACAGAGAAATTATAAATTCATCAAAAAAGCTTACTTATCCTAGCTTAATTATCTTATAGAAGATACACAAAGGCAGCCTTATCGCCAAGTCAGCGATCTAAAGTATGGAGTAAGATTTAGCTAGATACTGTACAATGGTGCTCCTAAAAATATAAAAATGCATCTAACACTAAACGTCACAAATCACTTGAAGCTTGTTTTAATTATAGGTATTTGTGTTTCAAACAAACAAGAAAAGTCAAATGCAACCTAAATTGCAGTGAACGCAGAAAGTGACGACTTAACATACTTTTGAAAATATTAATATTTGGAGCTCTCCTGATATCTACGGGGAGAGAATTCCAAAGCGTCACTGCTTGCGTGGTAAAAGTACGGCTATAGTAACAAGTGTTTCGAGAGGGAACTTGAAGAGAATAATTATTACTGGACCTAAGGAATTTTACCTCACAAAATTTAAATCTCTTCTTCAAATAAATAGGCGCAAGTAGATCATGGAAGATGGTGAACAAAAGAGAGAGGATATGGCAGTTCCGGCAAATGTTAATAGGCAACCACTTGAGCTTAGCACGAAATTCGGAAACATGATCATATTTACGCAATGGAAATATAAATCTAATACGAAGACTTTGAAGACGTTCGAGTTTATTTATTTGCTCAACAGTGAGATATAAGTAGCAAGCGTCAGCATAATCTAAGATTGAAAGTAGTAAGGGATCAGCAAGCAAAACCTTGGTAGGAATCGGGAGCAAAAAACGAAGACGCTTTAATAAATTCCGAGCACAAAAAAATCTACTTACCTCCTGCAGTTGCTTAGTCAAAGAAAGAGTAATGTCAATAAAAACACCGAGATCCTTAACGGAGTTACTATATGGAATAATGACATTTAATCTACCAGGGGGTACACTAGACTAATTTATCGTATTAATAAGTCCGATTCTACCAATAATAATGATCTGAGTCTTGATTGGATTAAGTTTAAGACCGAAAGATTTACCCCACTTTTCCATACTGACCAGATCACTATTAATAAGGGTAACGGCGTTGTGAATTTCTGAGAGGCGAAAGTGCGTGTGAATTTAAAGATCATCTGCTTAAAGGTGGAAAAGAGAGAAAGCACTAAGTTACAGAATTGATGAAAGATGAAAATTGGAGAGGTGACAAAACTCCAACCTGAGGCACACCGCTAGGGATAATGAACCAAGATGACAGAGCTTGAGAGTCTAATGCTGAAATAAGATAACAGGAATAAAATCAAGAGCAGGAGCAGACAAGATGTAGAAGTTGTAGAACGGAACGTAAGTATAGACTATCGGGAATTATTAATAACCTGTCTACAGACATGCCGGATAAAGACAGGCGGGATACAGACAGGAGTTTTGTTTGCTAAAATATTTTTAAACTATCGAAAAACAACAGCAGTTACTTGGCAACTGATCAAAAATATCACGATCTCTTATTTTTAAAAGATTACGTTGGTAAGGTTAAAGGATTAATATTGGCCGTTAGACAACTAGCTTCTAAGGTGTTGCTTTGTTAAAAAAATTGAAAGAGTATCCAGATTACGTATTATAGTTCTGCAACTTATCGAGATACCTTATATTTCTTCAACTATCTACTGCCATAACGGCATTGCTACCATCATCGTATTCTGATTTAAAGATAGGGTAGGCTATAAATTTCCTTTCGCATGAGGCTTAAGATCGCAAATTAAATTAGAATAACATTTCAGATGTTATTCAAGAATTTCGTTAACTTATTGTTTGTTTGTTGCTATAATACGCGAAAGGTAAAGAAAGTGATTTATCAAAAAAGAACTAATATCTTGTGAACGGAACTGCAAAAAATGACACCCAAATATTTCATTACCACTTCGCGGTTCGGTAATTATTTTTTCGCAAGATAGCAAATGATTCCGAAATATCCCACATGAGAGTTTTGGCGCCATCGAGAGAAAAGATGGTCGAAGTTTTTTCGTAATTATTGAATTTCGTGTTAATGAGTGAAATTAGTCAATTTTGGTGGCATTTTGTACAATTTTGTTCAGTGAAAGTGCACAAATGAAATAATCATGAAGAAATTAGCGTATCGTATATTTCCTCGTTGCCACCAAATCTCATTACATAAGCTTATGTAAAAAGGCCACCGCTTTACCCAAGAGCCTGACATGACTTACTTACGACTTATGACTGATGACTAATTATAATTGATATAAAATTTTATGCAAATTTCTACTTGACTCATGGTAAAATACTAACGAGATTGCCAAAACCTAAAGAAATAAAATATGAAATATCCCACATAAATTTTAAGGACAGCCTAATAGTCGTCCCGAGTTGTAGTTAATCATGCATAAATTTCCCATTAATGTTGACCACCTAAAATTGATGAAGTATAAAAACCAAAAGTCAGATCATGGTACTATTAATATGCGACCACCTCATCACCTATCATTTTAAAATGGAAAAGTCAAATCGTTTGGCTATAGGCCGAGTAATCGCGTAATAAATATACAAAAAGTATAATAACATACAACGTACAAATTCAGATCCTCCTTTTTTGAGTCGATTTAAAATGAATAAACTGTCGAAGCGAATCCTTAAGGCCCCATACTTAGGCCTTAAGGCCCTTAGTCAGCCAGAAGAGCCAATCAGCACACTCCCCCGTTCCATGATTACTATGAAATATTGCGCTCTAAAGTAAATGTCTTAAGCGCCAAATCACTATTTTTGACACTATAAAAGTAATTTGAAAAAAAAAATATAAAAACTGAAACAGTTATCTTTTAGGTATAATACTTATCTATGTTTATGTTAAATCTGGTGTCGATATTTTCATAATTGAAGTAGACAGACGGGTTTTGCTTTCAAAAAAGGGTTAACTTTTTGATTTTTTTCTATCGAGCAAAGTGAAATGAATCGTGTTTCGGAAACACTAGTCTTATAAAGCATATTAATGTTAATCTTGTGTATTTTTGTCGCCAAGATCCATAATTGCTTTGTATGAAAAAAACAGTATATTGCTGACGTATTTTAGCATACATAGCCCCTTAAGTAACATTAGTTCTATTGTTTGATAAGTATCGATTGGTATCTAGTATCTCGGAAGTGCGATGATTCTGCCTTTGGTACTATTTCTTAACAATAACACAGTGTAAATATCAGCACCTGCCCATGTTTGCTGTTTGAGGAAAATGAATAACACGAGATAAGTGAGTATAAGTATGTAAGCTACAATATGAGACACTTGTATTGGCCAAGTTTCTGTTGTTATTTTGATTTATTTTATTTTTTACCCCCGACAGGAAACGAGGGTTATAAGTTTAACATGTCTGTGTATTTGTCTGTGAAATCATAACTTTTGAATGGATGGACGGATTTTGATAGTGTTTTTTTTTTGTTTAAAAGCTGATCTATCCGAGGTTGTTCTTAGCTACATGACATATAGATTGTGTTTAGTATCGCCTCTTTAGTCTAGCTGTCTGCCGTCGGGACTTTTTGAGGTCCCGTTTCGATCCGCTGGTCGGGCAACAAAAATATTAGAAAGGGTATATTTTCAAATTTCTAATAAACTTAACGTTGCCCGGGATTTGATATATGTCCGTTTAGCGATAGGTTTGCCACATATCAGATTATTTTAGGCACATTATTTAGCATTCCAAATAAAAGGCGAACTTAATTCCTATTAGCATCCTTAATCAGTTAACATTTGGCCCAACAGGGAATAAACTATTAATGTCAAACGAAATGAAGTTCGCCGGGTCGGCTAGTAAAACATAAATATTGTAAATCGAAACCAATTTACTTACTACTACTATTACTACCGCACTATTACTACCTTTGGTGTCTCTAGGTGGCGTGAATTTCTTACCATCAGGAAATCCTTCTGCTTGTTTGCCTTCCAATATCATTAAAAAAACGATGCTCGGGTTCCATCCCCGACGCGGCTATATTTGTGTGACGAACCTTGAGATGTCAGCATTTCCGAGTCTCGAGCACCCAGGTGCTTTTTAAATTTATTCTGGTATATATTTAAGAATTTCTATATACTGGAATCGTTATATAACAACCATTACATAAGCATACAATTTGCTTACTTTGGGACTAGATTCAGTTTGTGTAACTTGTCCAGGGATACCTACTTATTGTTATTTTATTTATAACTATGTAGAATTAATCTTAATCTGCCTTATAAAAAAGTGAAATTATCGTAAATGGCAGTAAATGGCGGAAGTTCTTTATCTCTGTCGCGCTTGTTATTTATTTTTGGATAAAACTTCTTATGCTTAAGTTCCAATTTTTAAATGCTCCAATATTAAAAAGCGATGACTGATTTTTTTGAAGGGAAAACTTCTTTATTGGCGTTGTGCACTTTTTGCGATGGGCACAAAACTCGCGTCAGGACGCAGAGAGAGTGAAACTACTGTATGATGTCGCAGCATTTCATACAGTGATTTTGTTTTGTCGGCCGGATGTATCTTGAAGCTAGCTAGCTCATGGGGAGGTAGCAGGCCGAACTATGAGGTAGCTTGAAGCTAGCGCGATGTATATTATATGATTATAAACTTAAATAGTCGCGTATTATTAACATTTCTAATTATTTATTCGGGATACTCGCGATATATTTTCAACACGACGGGACTCAACAGGCGATGCACATTTTTTTTGTTCTCGAACAAAATAAATTAAATGAATATTGTATTTTGCCACATCAATTATAGTACTTTTATACTGATAATGAATGAAATTCGTATTATTTAAAATCAATCATAAGTCACTACAGGAAGTCATGCCAGGTAAAACGGTACCCTCTTCACTCAAGCTCACTTAGTGAGATGCGGCGGCAACGAGGATGGAGAGGTAGCTTGATACTAGGATACTATCTTTCCCGTTCGACCGAGTGGAAATTACGAAAAACAAAACTTTAATTTTTCCCACAAAAACTGATCGGGTGGAACGAAGTTCACCGGAGTAGCTAGTAATAGGTATCTTGATGTATATTTCTTAGCCCTTCAGAGACAATTCTTAACACGCATAAGACCTTTGTGGAATCAGTTACCGAGGGAGGTATTCCCAAACTTAGGATCCTTCAAGAAAAGAGCGTATTCATTCCTTAAAGGTCGGCAAGGTGATACTCCTGGTGTTGCAGATGTCCGTGGGCGGCGGTGATCACATTCCATCAGGTGATCCACTTGCTCGTTTGCCTCCTCTTGTATAAAAAAATATAAATTGCATGTCACGTTGTCTGCGATGGACTCTTAAACTACTTAACTGATTTCAATTAAATTTGCTAACCGTCTACATTTTGATCCAAATTGAGAGATAGGATAGCTTACATCTCAATTTATGATCAAAAAAATTACCATCCGAGCGAAGGCGAAACAGGCAGCAAATAGATTTTCATACAAACTTTCATCCCCCATTTTAGTTAACATTTTGGAAAAAGAATACATACATACTTATCTTCACGCCAAGTCCATTACACGGTAAGCAGAGAGTATCGAGTGCCAAACCTCACGATCCTGACAAACCTGTCTAGCTTCCTTCACATTCATTACCCTTTTTATACAAACACTCGGGTTTCGGAGACTCTTGACACCTCGGATAATATCCGATTGATCTGAAAAATAATATCTATATAAATACCTACCATACCTACTATACACCGACGTATTGTCTCGGATTCAGAACTTAAGTTGAATGAATGATAACCATTGATTTCTTCCATAAGCTATAGACGAAGCACTTACGAAACGGAAATTTTGTTTCGATTTTTTCCGAATTTGACGCACTGTTTGTACACAAAAAGGAAAAATATCCTTGTTACAGTTTAATGTTACAAACAGACGCAGTGATTCATATGTTGTTATCTACTGAAGATAATTCTACGTGGAAACGCACGAAAACATAATGAATCGTGACTTCGTGACAGGTTTTGTCTACCAGCAGCATTTGTGTTATGGGTCGCAATATTTAACAAGTAACTCTGAGTAATAAACAAGATATGGCTAAATCTATACTAATACTAGCTGCCTATTCCGGCTTCGCTCGGATGTTAATTTGTTTGATTATAAATTGAGATGTAAGCTATCCTATCTTTCAACTTGGATCAAACTGCACACTGTGTGCAAATTTGATTCAAATCGGTTAAGTAGTTTAGGAGTCCATCGCGGACAAACAACGTGACACGTAATTTATATATATTAAGATTATAAAGATGAAATGTTTGATGTTTTGTTTGTTTGAAATGAATAGGCTCCGAAACTACTGGACCGATTTCAAAAATGCTTTCACCCTTAGAACACTACATTATCCCTGAGTGACATAGACTTTGTTTTATCAAAATCAGTACAGTAAAAGCCAAGTTACGCAGGCGAAGCTGCGTGAAACTGCTAGTTTAAGAATAAATAAAGTATCCATATAGAAATACTGTCTCGATTTATTAAAATCGAGACAGTATTTCAAGGCAACCCATCGCTTAAAACTTTACAAAGCGAAATTACGGCCTCATATGGAGTACTGTTCTCAACTCTGGGCTGGGGCTCCCCAGTACCAACTTTTTCTTTTGACCGCATTCAAAGTAGAGCAACTCGAATTATGAATTACCGGGCAATTACCAATCGGCTTCATTCCTTGGCGTTGCGTAGAAATTTCTATAAATTTTTAAAGAAAGAAAAAAAATCGCCCCAGACAGGATTTGAACCTGTAACCTTTCGTCTCAAGCCGACGAATGCTCTAACCAATTGAGCTACTGAGGATTCAATTTTTAATTCCTTTTTAAACCGTTAACGCGGGGAGTTATGTCCTATTTTCTTTAAAAAATTATAGAAATTTATCCCAAGCACAGGGCAAGTGCTAAAATAAAAATACGTTGCGTAGAAATGTTGGGTCATTCAGTGTTTTCTACCGCATCTTTTATAGGGAATGCTCTGAGGAGTTGTTTGGTTTGATTTCAGGCGCTGATTTCTACCTTTGGTCATCGCGTCAGAGTTTAGAGTATCATACCCATCATCTTGATGCGTGGTTATCTACAACTATGCGATTCCGAAGTTATTTCTTACCTCGCACAACACCTTTGTGGAAACAGTTGCCGAGGGCGGTATTTCCAAACGAATATGACATAGGAACCTTCAAGAAAAGAGCGTACTCATTCCTTAGCGGTCACACATCTGTGATACTTCTTGTGTTGCGGATGTCCGTGGGCGATGGTGATCATTTTTCATTAGCTGACCTGCTCGTTTGCCTCCTCTTGTATAAGAAAATAATACTTTCCCAAGTGTAAAGAACAAAAAAATACAAATAAAACAATAAATCTGCAAGAAACCGACTTAAATCATACCTACAACTGCAACGTCGCGATTTTACCAAAGCCCGGTGAAGTTGTAAAAACCCCGAGGTTGGCAACACATTAGTCATTAAAAAAAAAAGCGATTTTATCATTGTTTTTTCGAAGGATAGCTAATAATTCCGAGATGGTGTCAAATAAACTGTATCAACATCCCCACTTGCAGTTTTGAGTTATACTTAGGTAATAAAGGTGTATGTGGTATTAACACACGATAGAAGTGAAACTTCAGTAAACCGACAAAAGAATGAGACGAATATATTTTTGTGTCTCTTACCTGCAAAAGAATGAGATGAATATATATTTGTGTCTCTTACCTGTGGCTTTTCGGTTGCACCCGTTTTGAAATCACAACGATTCTAAAGAAGTTTCACTTTAATAATGCATAAATTTTCATCTAAGTACCTATGTTGACGACATCACTGATTACGAATAATGATATCGACAAAATAGACGAAAATGTATGCATAATTATTTAGAAATTACTCAGAAATTACTAGTCGCATCTTGGTTAAATTAATAAGGGACCACCTGGGGATCTTGATAAAATTTTGAATTTTGTTTAAGTTTGGTTTTAGCCGAGTGATAGCGTAAAAAACAAACAAAACATACAGTCGAATTGATTACCTTTCCTGTAGGGTTACTCTTGAATATCGATTTTATGCAAATTGGAAATTTGAATGGGATTTGTCATTTTAGGTACTCTGGAACACAGTAATAACGGATGATTAACATTTAGTTACAACAAAATTCAATGAATCGGATAAAACCATCTATTGTTAACTATTAATTCAACTTTAATAATTCGCTAGTATTGTGTTCAAGAGTACCTAAAGTGACATTTCCGATTTCAATTTCTAATATCGCATTAATCGAGATTCAAGAGTAATCCTACTGTTCGGAATCGGTTAAAACATGCATTACTTTGCAATTCTTGATGGGATTGTAATTTTAGAGGTGAAGTCTTTGAAATTGATTCAATAGAGGAGGGTAATTAAAGAACTTGTTAAAATCGGGGCATACAGGTGGACCTACGTATATAAATTTTCGTCCCCTAGTCCTTTAGGGGGTTGCCTTTTGAAAAAAAATAGCCCATGTTTAAATTTAGATCGTTAAATATATCATCAAAATCAGTGCAGCGGTTTAGTCGTGCAAACGTAACACAGTTACAAATTTTTACTTTTATAATATAGCTGGTTACCAATGACTTATCCAGCGTCAAATTGATTTTCATACAAATTTTCATTTTCATTATTCTCCTTTGGAGGTTGAACTTGAAACCAAAAAATAGCCTATGTATGACTCGGGTATTTAACTACATGCACATCAAGTTTGGTCAAAATCGATCTATCGGCTCAGCGGTTAAACATGACAGACACACAGACTCTCGAATTTAAAATATTAAGTATGGATTAGGTACCCGTTATGTAAACAAATACAACACAGCCATACCCATTTGGAGTGTTTGTCTATTGTTATCATAAAATGGACTTTATCTTCTTGTACTCGTATCCAGTACACTTTGAACGTTCTAAAAGTTATGCTAAATGTATTAGATGATAAGATTTTACTTTGGGCGTGTTTCATTATAGTGCGAGCCAAAAAAAAGAAAAAATTTAAAAGCTTTTTTTGTTTATTTCGATAACCGCCATTATGGCTGTTCTGATAGATTCTGATAAAGGTAATTTTTAAAACAACGTATTTCGATGATTAAACTGTTGATTAAACGTCTGTAGAAATGACGCTTACAAACTAATCCGACAGCACTAAAAGTGTTTGTCTTTTTCTATTGATTACGTTGAAAGATGATAGCCATAATTGATAATTAGTTTAAAAGCGCGCTGCAGAATGACCCCCTATGTCTATCAACGGAAATAATTTCTTAAATTATGTAATAAAAAAAAACAACTGTAATAAATTTAAATAATAAAAACTGTGTTTCCAATAAAATTACTCAGTAGTAGACAAAGAGTATTTAGCAGGTGTGTGATTTTTTTGTTAATAAATTTTTTTTCAGTAGTTTCCGTGGGATAGCGAAGATATCTCTTTTCTCAAGGGCACAGGAGTAAAACCACAGGAACATCTTGTAAATTAATAAAGCTGTTATTTTGCAGATGTTTATGAATTGTGTCAGATAACAAAATGTATTGAAGTATTAACAAGCTGAAGTGCATCTGTAGAGGTACTGACCGGTGATAGCGCTGGTGCAAAATTGCGTAAAATATTTATAAACGCACGACTCAAAGCTTTACGCAATACGTACCCAAATCCTGTACGCAATACGTAATTTTTAACAAATGTTTCATGTACAGATTTAGTTTTATTAGACTGTACTGTTTTTTATATGTACCCAAAAGGTGCTTGCGCCTACGATGGCCCCATTCTTAAGATGACCGATTTTCAATATTTTTTAACTTTGAAAGAGTTTAAATCACTATCTACGGAACATTAGGCAGTAGTTTAGGCGAAACTAACTTAAGTTAAACCGCGTAAGTCGTGTTACTGTCATGTTACACTCAAGAGTTAGTGTGTATCAACAAGCTATTTATAGTAACATGTGTTTCATCAAAACCGGTCTAGTGGGATTAGAGATATATGAAATAAAACATTAAACTGCGTAGGCAAACATCGATAAACAACAATTACATACCATTGCAATGTTTATTTTCTCCTAGATGTTGCCCACGTGGTTAATAGTCCTACAGGAACATTTTTTCGGGATAACAACTATCCTGTGTGTTAATCCAAGTTACCCTCTATATGTGTGCCAAATTTCATGAAAATCGGTTTAGCAGTTTTTGTTTGAAAGAGTAACAAACAAATAAACAAACAGACATACTTTCGCATTTGTAATATTAATAGGATGTTAACTAATTAAAAATACGCTTAAAGCCTGATGTCAAATTTATATTGCGTTTTGTATGTAATAATAATCGTCAATCACTACCTTATTATATTTGATAGTGTATTATTCAGCTATAACTAACATCTACAAGGGTTAACTATTATATATTGTGATTACTAAAACGATTTGTCCTTCTTATATTTGCCTACAAATTATATAACAGGTCCTCTCCAAAAGAGTTACAAAAGTACTATCTAGTTCCCAGTGTCATTGTCTATCGTGTAGAAAAGACCAGTCCGTCTAGAAGCTGGTACCAAGCCAGCATAGGTTGACTAGGTCTTTACTAATAAGACTGGTGGTAGTTTCAGTCAGCAGCTTGCCAGGTTAGGGATCCACCGTTTTACCAATTCATACTGCTATAATAAGTGTCAGGTTCCAGTTCTGAGGGTAGGGGAACTGGTAAGCTTGAATATTTAGGTATAACCCGGATATAGTATGCCGATTATAGGATGCCGATGTACCTAGCATCTTTTATGTCTATAAGCCCCGATTTCCTTTTATCATCAGGGGAGCCATGTGTGTGTTTGCTGTCTTATCACATAGAAAAATAGTCATATAGAGCATGTCTAACAAAATGCGACAATCATGGTATTGCATGACAGAAATATCACGCTTGTTTCTTTATGATGTTGGAAGGCAAACAAGCAGTTGGATTTCCTGATGGTAAGAAATTCACGCCGTCTAGAGACACGAAAGGTGGTAATGGTGCGTTGCCAACCTGAGGATGGGGTGTTTGGCCTCGAGCAAAAGTAAGTTTACCGGCTACCTTAACCTCTGAATTGGAACACGTCAACGGCAAGCATTGGACGTTATGGTGGCAGAAAAAGGTAAGGCGGTGGTACCAATTCGGGCGAGTCGCTACGAAACTCTACCACATAGTCAGATGTCACAGTGTCAGTGACGGTAAGCCTTTGTTCGCCTATTACGAGTTGCCTGGTAGGCAGTCAGATGGTACATTAAGTAGTTTACAAATTTCTGCGTTGGCAATTTTGGGTAAAATGTTTTAACTGAAGAGGTGCTGGAGTGCTGGCTGTTTTTAAAGTATCGTTATGCCATAATAATTTATAACTGTTCTAATAATATAACTGTCCTTTTCAATCTTTGGATATTTGAGTTAGGGCAGGGGAAAAACAACTAGTAGGTATACATGAAATAACAACGAATTAATAAAATCTCTGATTTAGATAGGTAGTTATACAAATTTAAAAAGAAACATGAAATTAAAAATATTTAATTATACGTCAAAATTCAGCAATGATTTTATTTATTAATAGATAAATATAATTGTTTTTTGCGTTAAAAGTAATTTTCTGATAAAACTGTCAAATATTCAAATAATTCACTGCGAGATGTTGGCAATATCAAAACCTCCTATTCTGGTGTAGCTACTTAAAATCGACCTAATATGTATTCATTTCAATATTTAGGACTAATAACAAACAATTATAAACTTAAATAATAAGTTATAAAACAATTTCCATCTAGTGTTGCAAATTTAGTTTATCCGTAACCCAGTAATATGACGGCGGTTGCAAAAGCAATAAATTTTCTTGACGGTAAAGCTGACAAAATGGCGTTTGCTCTTGTTACTGTGACCACTGGCCGTTTTGGTACAAACGGCTCGCTAATACTTTCGAGAAGAAGAGTGTCGGTCGCTGCATATGCTTCATGTACAACACGCTGTAACCACAAATACAATTTAAATATTTTATATTTTGTGGTAAACATCATAAGAGGTTGAAATTTATATTTAAATTTGGCACAATTGGCACTTTATTGGTATAAATGGCTCGCTTTTTAGAGTACAAAACTATATATGTAGCCACATTACACATATGATCAACCACGCGCTGCAACCAAAAATATAATTTAGATATTTTGTACTTGTAATATGCATAATAAAATGTTAAAAAAAATATTAAAATGTAAAACAGGCGAGCTATATAATAGTATAAATGGGTCACTTATACTTAACTTAAAATAGCAACACTAAAATTAACAATTTTCAATAACCCCCAAGAAACCTGCATGTAAGCATGTGAATACACAATATACATGCATTATATGTATAATAATGTAGCTTAGAACCACTTCGATCACTTCAGCTTCCAAACAAAAAAATCCTCATCGAAATCAGTCCATCCGTTGAAAAGTCATGATGCCACAGACAGACCGACAAAGACACACACTCGCATGGACGCACGCACACATACAGAGAGATACATCAAATTTATAACACCTTTTCCGTCAGTGATTAAAAGGAATCTTAGCATAATGGGCTACAATTAAGAAACGAATCAAATGTATACAGGAAATTCCCTTCAAAAACCAAAGGTTATTCCAAAGCTAAAAACTTAAACATAATAATACACTAGCCCGCGGCTTCGCTCGCGAAAAATTTAGATGTAAGCTATCCTATCTTTCAAGTTAGACCAAACTGCACACGGTGTGTAAATTTGATTAAAATCGGTTAAGTGGTTTAGGAGTCCATTGAGGACAAACATTGTGACACGAGATTTATATATATTAAGATAGAATATATCAATTGGATAATTGTAACCCCACCCAACTGACACTAATAAAACATTAACTAACCTCGGTGACCTGATTTGAGTCCTGGGAATCCGTAGGTCGGAACATCATTATTGTGTATGTGTTGTCTATCCCCAGGTGACCTTCTACCCAGTCTTCAATACCGCCAGCGTAAAGAGCTGCAAAACAACACTCAGTTCATTTCTCAGGCAGTTCGTTAACGATGAGCAAAGTTTTGAACGGGCAGAGCTCTGATGAGATTTTAATTCAATTTTTCATAACTTGCTTCTCTATTTTTTGATAGTTTAGAAAAGAAAATATATTTATTTGCGGAATATGCGTGTTAAAGTTGTTATAAAGTTATTTAAGCTTTCCAATGTATTCTACTACATTGTGGTGTGCAAATATTTTGATATTTATAAAAGTAAATATTTAATTATGTACACAATGTTTTAATGTTCATACAAAAAACAGTTTTATGTTTATTATAATTTTAATTATAAATTACAAACAATTTTAAAATGTCAATAAATTTAACCCTGTCTACCGTAAACTAACTTTAAGCTAAACTTTAAGAGTATCATCTATGCATTAAAGAAAGATTTTTGGCTCTCATATTCTTTTTTTTTAAGTCAAGTTATCACTTCTTGGGACAAGGACTTCAACTTCTATATCCTCATAAAATAGCCCTAGTATATCTCATATCATAATATGCCAAAACGTCAGTGTGTACCACTTTTGCGTTGTGCTTTAAACAATTAAGAAAGCACTAAATTTTCCCTATTACTGTAAGCCAACCAAAATAATGGAATTTTTCACGATGAGAAATAAATACAAGTTTTCATTTGACTTTTACAGCTGGACACAAATGGTAATAGTAGCATATAAGTACTGCTAACAGTAGTATGGTAGCTTATAAGACCTACAAATTAGACCAAATAACTGAACCACTGTTGCCCCTAATTTCCGAAGCGTCAATAAATTTAATCTACAAAACATATGATAGAAATTTACAACTTTTCAATATCTGTTACGAAGAGAAAAATTGTAGATTAAAATTGATTGGTGTTTTGAATACTGCAGCCATCGTTCAATCTTGTGACATTTATTGGATTGTCGAAAGTGTTTTACGTCGACATAAGATATTATGGATCAGACATAATTTTAATAATTTTTATCGTCGATTTTATAATTTCGGAGGTGTCATTTAAAAATATAGTCCAGTCAGAATTTAAAGACTTACGTAGGAATTCTGATGTCTGTCCGGCAACATAAGGACGCCCACCAATACTGTAGGCGGCCGCAGCAGCACGCGACGCTCGTTGCCTCTATGAAATAATCATTTACTATCACTAGCTGTTATCCATGGTTCGGATATGTTGGAGGTCTTACACTCATAAATGTCTTTCAAATAAAAAAAATCTGTTCACAGACAATGAAGAAATCACTAGCCATCGTTCAGCAATAAAATACAAAAAACAAAATACAGGTGTCCAACATAGTATATCCTTCTTTTCTGAAATCAGTAAGTTATACAGATAAATTACAAATTATTTATTTATACTTACATATACGTGATCAAGTGCACGTTTTTTTCTAGTATGGGAGTGTGGATACATGACTCCCTGAAAATAAATAAGTAGTGATTAAATAGTACATAAAACACTAATATATGACAGGCAATACATGGTTGTTCCAATGAATGGTTGTTTAATTGCGAAAGCAATTTCTTTCTTTGATGTTATGGTGATTTTTTGTGGTTGGCAATGAAGAGTCATATGGGATACGTTTTTTAACCCGTAATTAAATGGGTTCCCGTGGGAGAGCAGAGTCAATGAAAATAGGTTGGCAAAAAGTAACAACATTTGCCATTCAATAACTGTGATATTTTTATATTATTACTGCCGTTATTTGCTTCCACTCGCACGGAAGTTTAAACTAGAGTGACTTCAAAAAACTTGTTTCTTACCAGTACTTCCCCTTCTTTGAAAGCAATAAAAATATAAATAGGAGTCTTCTGCTGGTGGAGGTAGTGTGTCAGCGCCAATGTTTCGATTTCACTGAGCTGCCGAGGACCTGCGTACAAGTCGCCACAAGGATGCTCAGAGCGCAACTCTTCAGCTATAAATTAATACAAAAAATGGGATGAAACAGCGAACACGCAAGCGGCTCTCCTGATAGCAAGAGAAAACCGTGCCACGTAGCCTGCAGACATCATAGATAGATGTTAGTCCAAATGTCCCACAGTTGTGTCTCCGTGTTGGTCCGGGCTCCTTTGCAGAATAGACTCTCTGCCTTCTTGTGCCAGGCAGCTCGCAAAAGGCTAGCATAGGCTTACTGCGACTAACACCGTGACATCTGACTAGGTCGTAGATTCTCGCAGCAACTCGCCCAGATTGATACCACCGTCTTAACTATTCCTGCCGCCATAATGTCAGTGCCTGCCGTTAACGTGTTCGGTTCGGAGGATAAGGTAGCTGATAAACTTACTTTTGCTCGAGGTCTAACATTCCGGCTTAAGGATGGCAACGCACTATTTTCACCTTTGATGTCTCTAGGCGGCGTGAATTTCTTATCGTCTGAAAATCCGTCTGCTTCTTTGCCTTCCAATATCATAGAAAAATGTGCAAGTCTTTAGGTATCTTACCTTGGAACATGGTAGTCCTAAACGTTGTGTTTATGGTGATAGGGATAGCTAAGGCGTTGAGTTCCTACCCGTCAAGTTGCCACATACCACTCTACCACCTATGATTGCGTTGGTAATGACCAATTTAACTTATCGTCGCTTATATTACAACACCGCGAATATGCATTTTTTACGTTACGCTTTTTTTTAATTTACCGGATAAAGAAACAAATTCTACGTCGTTTCGACCAATAACATCCTAATAAAGCGGCTAATAAGGGGCCCTAAATTCAAAAATTGTTTTACCGCCAATGCTATCATTTGTCGATTATTGACAAAAACACCGCGAATTGGCACAAACGTAAAGTAACGAAAATGCATATTCGCGGTGTTGTAATATAAGCGACGATATGTTAAATGGCTGCTATCAGTGACTAGACAGTCAGCAGGTACACTACTGGGGATTCGGAATAAGGGAAGATAAAATATAAACGGGTGAAAGTAACTAAGTTATATTCTATGAAACGACTTTCGCTCTTTCTTCTAACGCTCTTGCTTTGTCGCATTCTACTCTGCCGGAACAACGAATCATGTGCTGCCATTTCGGCACCTAATCATCATTCAGTTTTAAAAGTATCATGGCGTTTTGGAAATTCTCCATTGAGATATGTAGCCTTCATTTACCCTCCCTTTCGAAGCTGGAACTTCTTCAGTAACCACTCGACAAACTTGCGATATGGGGTCGTAGAATAATTACGGACAAGCACAATATGAATAGAATTATATATTATATAGAAATACTAACGTGGTATCCACTGATACTCAAAATTTCTATCGAGATTGACTCCATAGCAAGGTTGTATTATGCACCTGAGACCATATTGTGCGCATAATTTACACGATTTTTTTCCTTTGCAAGGATCCCAATTTTGACGCAGATTTTTTGTCCAACTTCGTTTCTAAAAAACAATAATATTAAAGTTATTTCAGACTCAAATAGAACAAACTCTCGTAATAATAAAAAAAAGATTTTACTTGTTTTTTTAAGAATATAAAACGATAACTAATGTAATAGAGATTAAATATTGTATCAGAACTAGAAGCACACTTAAATCTTGGCTAACGCCTTAAGTTACGCTGTTCAGGAAACAACTCCTTAAGTCTGAGATTTTCATCTACAGAAGCATAAATTATAAAGTTCATGTCTCTTAATAATAAAGGAGATTAGTTGATTGTATCTGATAATAGACAGTGCCACAATTGATTATGAAAAAAATGAATAAGATATTCAGCATATGCAGCAAAAGTGCAGTTAAAACAGTTTGACCAATAAATAATTATATTCTACTTTGATTATACTATAGGCCGAAATTCTTTATCTATAATTGAAAAAGTAAGTCTGCTATTAGGTAAATCTTAGGAAGAAAACTAAAGTAAAAACAAGATATACTCAACGCAGTATCAAAACCCTTTCCAAAACGATAATTTATTCTGAAGTCATCGGAAATGGCAGTTCGAAGATTGCAAACTGACGTAAAAGTCTAAGTTATTAAAAAACCTTACTTCGATGCTATATTATACACGAACATTTTGTGAAATTCAGTCAGTTGAAGGCAGAAACATACTGTACCTTCTTTGGTACTATCAGATTATTTTTAGCCTTGACGGTCATCAGTATATTGGTATAATTCATTGAAATTACTTTATTGTGTGTCGGTAAGATATTATCTAATCTTAATCTTTTTCATTTCTTATATGGAAAGAGCAAGTTATCAACTAAATAAAAGTATTGTCAAAGGACTTTTAAATAATACACAATATGGATAGACTCACGCGTGGAAACGTCATTGAATAGTCATATCCGTCAGGGTTTAGCACAGGAATGACCCAAAAGCGGTACTTGGAGAGGATGTCTGCATGTGACTCGCTTCGTTCTATCAATTGATACAGAAGATACATAGATGCAGCCACTGTGTGGTGGTCTTTCCCTTGTATCCCTAAAAAGTGTCAAGAAAAAATTATAGTGGCTACTATACTATCCTAACAATTTTTTATTCACGATAATTTTATTCCGTGCAAGATTTGAAGATTGCAGCAATAACAAAATGTGTGCTTTCTTGTTAGGATTTTGTAAATATTAAGATACAATTCTATATGGTCTATATATATAAAGTTGCACTCTTTATCTCTCTATCAGCAATTTCAATCCTCATAAGTTTAGTAATTCTCCAATGACTTTCGCCATATTTCAAAACCTAAACCAAACCGTAACAGAAATTTTTTGACCTAGGCACTTCTCTGGATTTTTCAAAATTCTCCAACTTTGTGTTATCTGGACCTTCCTGAGAGGTTCAGGCCATTACATAATTTAATCGAAAGTTGAAAAATATTTTTCTGCACCTATTGTAACATATTTCCGTAATACCTATTTCAATAGAAAATTACAAAATACCTGCTACAATAAGAACAGTTTGCTTAGCTGATATAATCTGGCCTCTGCTAGGGTCATCTACAATCATCAAGTGAATCGGGTTCTCCATAACCGTCAAATTTCCATCGGTAATATCTACCCACTTTGCAACAGGACTTACGTCAGCCCATTGCTTGAGTTGAGTAACAATCTGAAAATGCAATGTGTTAAGAAATGTAAGCGAAGCAAAACCATCAGATGCTAAAATAAGTATGATACCTCGTGCAATGTACGGATCGTATTAAAATTTATATGTCTTATTTTCAAAAAGCTGCACTTTGAAGAACGTGTAGGTTGCAACCCGTTCTTGAAAGATTTACGAGCAATTGGCATTCGTGTCTTCACTCTATATGCTTTTATTGCACTTGAACTTGTTTCTTCAGAATGGAATTCATCTTCATCTGTTGTCATCCCTGTAGAATGTTCGTATTCGGTTTCCGATGGTTTTCGAAAACAAAACGTGGTTTTAGAGACCACCTTTTGAGTTGGCTGACGATTTTTATCGTCTGTTTCAATATCGTTCTGATTTGTCTCGAACTCTCCATTTCCATCTGACTCTTTATTTTCAAAAAACTCTAAGGTAGTTGAACTTTTGGAAGTAGTAAACTTTTGTGTTGTGTTTATTTTATGCCCGAAATGTATACGATCATAAGAAAAATCTTTTTCGTCTACGCTCTTTTGAGAAGGTATGTCTTCTTGTCTCCGTGCTGTAAAGACAACATGCTTAGAGAGTGTGCTTTCTTGTACATTTGATGTTCTATGTGTTATGGCACTATCCCAAATAGTTTTTATCGGTATTTCTTCGTCAATATAATTTAAAGAGAAAAAATCTAATATTCTAGAAGTCCGTAACGGTGCCATTATATCATAGTTCGAATTGGTGCGAGTTACTGGATATCCAGGTTTACGAGTGACCTGTGAAAAATGATAAAAAATGTGTTTATGTAGTCCTGAAGAAACAGCTAAAACATAAAAAAGATTACTTTTCTGAGACTAAACGATATAATATTTAAAAAAAAAAACAAAAAATATGTAAACTATCTCATTTTTTCGTGCATATACGCAATTAATTTTTTTTAACCAAACTATGAGTTAGCTTTTGGTTTGGTACCACTGGAGTATGTTTTTTTTAAACAAGAGGAGGTTGATTTTTTTAAGCTATGTAAGAAAATATTTATAGTTACCTCTCGTGGTGTGATTGGTGTTAATGTGGATCGTCTTGAAAATAGTACTGGTGGCACTGGTGCATACTGTAGCGCATGCTGTGCCTGCACAGGTGATCGTGAAACAAATTTCGGCACTGCTGGAGGACTTTCATCACGTTCAGGATATAAATGTGGTTGTAATTTTGTATTACGATTACCATGTTTTTTTGGTCCTTAAAAAAGTAATTAGATTTTAAACAGATATCAGTTATTATTTTCAAGTCCGTATCCCTGCAGGGTAAGCAGAGGCACAACCATGGCACCTACGCTTAGCCTATGGCACTTCTTTGTCCCACAATGTCATATTTAGTAATGCACTGATCTGAACTGATCTAATCTGAACTAAGTTTTAGTTAGAACATAAACCATTTTTTCATCACTACGATGCAAGTGATAAGGTTAACCGACAAACAGTATCCTTACTTATCATGTATCAAAACTAAAGGATTTACCGCTTAAATAAACGTACTTAAAAGAATTGAAAAGTCTTCCAAGCATTGTTTCTGTAAAGCAACTTAGACATTTAAAACAAGATTAAGTAAGCTACTTTTAGCTTTGTACGTCAACGTAATTAAACCTAGAAGTATTACTGTAACTGTCACTGTTTCTAACGGCAATATCGTAGAATTGGCCAATCATACTCGTAGAGAAGTTTTAAAACCGCACAAGGATTACAAAAACAAGGTGTGCTACATGGAGACCACGATCCAAGTATTTCCTACTTTTCGACTTATATTACATTTGAAATGGATATATGCCACCGTGCAAAGAAATTGTAACATCGCGATGGAGTATTTGCTTGAACTTGTGGGCTTTGTGTCAATAATTGTGGTATCATGTTATTAGGCCGCTATACGTCTTTAAGATATTTTCGTCACCAATGCCTCATAATATTACGCATTCAGGAGTAAAAATAATAACGGTAGTAAACTTGCACATGACTTTGTTTTGAAATTTATTTCAAAATACATTTGAGAGACTCACCTTTGGGCAAAATTATGTCATCCTTTGATTTTAGAAATGGTGCGAGATTGGCGTTATCTCCACTTGTTGGAGGAACGAATCTTGTGTAATGGTTAACGTCATCAGGAGCAGTAGATGCAGTCGACGTAGAGTAAATTCTAGCTCCTCCAATTATGAGTTTCTCTGCCCGTTTTGTTACGGGCTGTATATTGACAGCTATAATCTGTCTTGTACGAGGCGTTGTTATATCTTCATCCAAAACTTTGACAATGAATTCTCGTGTGGTTTCTACGTTGCCGTACCATCGCGGATAATCTACGGGAGCACGTTTTCGCCGAAACACTATAAGTATTAAAAATATAAGTTATTGTTTTTAATTTAAACGATACAAACATAACAACGATACAAATATCATAAAACCAATCTTACATGAAATAGAACAAACATTGCAATTATCGTTAATGGTATAATTTAAATTTGTGTTCGTTACTAATTGTACAAAATTAAATATAATAAAAAATATACTAAAAATCATGTTAAGAAAAAGCCGAGAGAACTTTCATTATGACAACATATTATGATGTTAAAATGACAGTTGTAAGGTAAAAGAAGAATATTGCAGTCACCAGTTATTATAATTTTTCATCATCACTCTTTCAGTATAACCATTCTATTCATTTTAAATTTAAAGAATTCTTACATTCTGCTACTAATGCCCTATAATATACATATAAACCTTTCTCTACAATCACTCTATCTATTTAAAAAACCGCATCAAAATCCGTTGCGTAGTTTTAAAGATTTAAGCACACAAAGGGACATAGGGACAGAGAAAGCAACTTTTTTTTATACTGTGTAGTGATTTGCAACTATGATATTTCGGGTTCGATTGGACATGGATTGGACCAACGATTCCTAAATTGTGTTTTGCAGAACATAAAGATTATGAATATTTATTTTGGAACTCATTTATGTTAAATATGAAGGTAGGGTTTTACTTTAAAATTTTGTTCTAATTTTTTCAGTTTTTATTCTAATTTTTAGTATCTTTGATTTGAGCTGCAGTTCCCTAATTTTGATATTCTGACTCTTAATTTACTTATATTGCCTTACATACTCGTATCAGTGCTACGCGTTATACGTAGAACTTGCTACGACTTGGGGATGAAATTCTTAGATTTAGAAAATGACTCACAACTCACTCACTATTATGAATCCAGTGTGTTTGTATGAAAAGAGTGATGAAGGTGGAGGGAGCTGGGTGGGTCTGCAAAGATTGTGATACTTGGCACTTGATATTCTCTACCCAGCACTCAAAAGACTTGTCTTAAAGATATTAAGTTTTGCTTTTACTATAAAATGTTTATAATATTTTTTTGTGGAATTTATAAATAATAGCTTTTTATTTTTAAGTTCATCTAGTAGATTTTTTAGTTCATCCGTGTTGGTCCGGGCTCCTTTGCAGAATAGATCATCTGCCTTCCTGTTAGGCAGCTCGTAAAAGGCATAGGCTTACCGTCATTAACACCGTGACATATGACTGGGTGGTAGAGTTTCGCAACAACTCGCCCGGATTGGTACCACCGCCTTACCTATTCCTGACGCCGTAACGTCATGACGTGTTCTAGTTTGGAGGGTAAGGCAGCTGGTAAACTTACGTTTGCTCGAGGCCTAACATCCTGGCCTCAGGTTGGCAGCGCACTATTACCACCTTTAATGTCTTAGGCGGCGTGAATCTCTTACCATCAGGAAATCCGTCTGCTTTTTGTCTTCCAAAATCATTCCAAAGATACAAAATCGCCTTCGTCAGCTGTTTAAACTATTATTTATTTTATCTAGGATTCCCGTGTACCAACACGGTAGCATAATAACCAGAAAACAGATAGACTACTCATTAATACTATAATTAAAGCGCAGTAAAACAGCAAAAAAGAACTTGGTTTTCTAAAAATATATCATCTACATATACAAAAGTCAAGGATTTTTCTCGATTTCCCTGAAAATTCATCATCAAGAAAAGAAAGAAAGAAAAGAAAAGAAAAAAATATTTATTTGCGGAATATGAGTGTTACAAAGATGTTACAAAATTATTTAAGCGTTCCTACATATTCTACCAACTTGTGGTGTGCAAATATTTTAATATGTTTTTAATTATTTATTCACGATTTACTATTTACACACTGTTTTTTGTTTGTTTTGAGATTACATGATTATTTATTAATACACACAATTTTTAGAATATAAATTAATTTATCCCTATCTACTGTAAACTACCTCCATTTCCAAACCTAGCCAGACAGGAGAAGAAACGAAATCAGATCCAGACTTGCGGGCAGCACTACCTTAGAAGTACGCTCTTTCTAATATGAAAAGAATTTCTAAAATCGGTTCAGAATTCAGTTCAGAAATTACAGAGATATCGATTACAAAAAAATATAAAAGTCTATTCTCCTCCTTTTTACCAAGTCGGTTAAAAAACTTAATTAGTGTCCTTGTTAGAATGAAAGAACATTCAATCTATTATAAAAATTTTATTGTGAAAGTCTATTTGTTAGCTAATTAGTTGTTGCTGTTGTTGTGTGAGTAGGGAAGTATTTCCATCACATCCCCCTCTCTCCCTCCCTCCCCCTCTATCCCACTCTCTTCCCCTCCCTCATCCTCACCTCTCCCTATTTAACTTCCTCCCTCCCTCTGTTTCTTCCCCTTTCTACTCAGAGTCCACAATTATCCACAACTGTAAAATACCCAAGAAGCTTTTAGATACCTAAAAGCTTCTTAAACATACCTAACTAAAAAGGTATTTGATTAGAATTTCTTGAGAAGTATAACATTAAATAGAATGGTAGAAGTATTGTGTTCTCTAGTCTGTCGTAAAGTCAACGGTGAAATAAAATGTCTTCCAACCATATGTCTTCTTTGAAGTTCAGTGTCAAGAATGATAAACACAATCAAAAACACAATCTATTTTACTAATATATAATTTTTATTGATTTTAATAATGTTGTTGCAAATAAAGGTGTATATGATTGGTCTTTTATATTTTCTAGGAGCTATGTTTATGCTTTCGTTTCCACCGAGGAACTTTGAACAGTGGGTTTCTTAAAATAGCTATTTTTACCAGATTATAAGTTTTTAATGTAATAAAGCAAAAAGCAGATTGATTTTCCGAATGTAAAGTAAATATCTCTCCTTCAGACTCCATTGATTCAGACTTTGATTGCAACATGTTTGGTCTGTGGAGTCTGTAAAAGAAGTGCACTGGTGAGCTGTGATATTATAATGGTAGGCATAGATTTAACCTAAACTTGAAACATAAATCTTTATCTGACCCTATCATGGTTCTCACTAGTAGCTTTGTCATACGAAGTTTCAATATAAACTAAAAGCTAGCATCACACAGATAGCTTGGATGTTATAACCGTTCCTTATTAATAAACATAGGCTAAAGTTAGAGTGAATAATTTGATATATATAATATATATCAAAAAGACTATGATACCACATTAAAACTATGAGCACTTTAGGCTGTTTACTAATAGGACAGCTAAAGTCAGAGATTTATTTTTTATAACTAATCACCCATCATCAATTCAGACGGTCTCCATACATCTCCATATCTGTCGTCATCGTATATCTCTTTCCTCTGTCTTGTCGGACAAACGTCCGTCGAGATTGTAATTGTTTCAGTGATCGGCATTGTTGTATTTAGTCCTCTATTTAATTTCTTTCTTTTCTTTTATTCCTATACCAGTCCAACAGCTTTGTTTTTCAGTCTGTATGCGGCGTTTATATCTTAGAATCAAGTAGTCTGATCTGCTTGTTTGTCTTTCTTTATTATAAAAGAGCAATGAATCTGGCAAATTATATTCAGAAAATCTACTTTAATAGGTAAGTGAGTATCCAAAAAGAAAGAAGTTATCAATTCTTCGGTATATTTTTTGTATATTGCATGTTTGTTGCGCGACTTCTCCGCCATTAAAGGATGTTTTTTGGTGGTTAGTTTTACAAAAAGAGATCAGAAATCACATTCGGTACCATATCCATTTAATTGAACTCCGATACGTGGTTTCAAATCATTTAATATAACGCATTTTTTGTATAATACCTGAAACTAATAAAATGTACCAAAACTTGTGGTTTTAGATCAGGAACAAAAATGAGAAAGATTAGAAGCATTGGAGATACATTAAAGTATTCCAAATATATTGACAACGAGATGCTGATAGAAATTATAAAACGCATAGCTTTAGAGGATCCCGAAATGGCGAAAGTGGTGAATTTGACACCGCTTACTTCTGGGAATAACAGCATCTCGGCTATTCAGCTTCACAGCGATGCTCATAGCAGGAAACCAGGAATACTTATTGTCGGAGGTAAGCCATCATTCAAATCATCCTAAACCAGGAGTTTCCCAATCTTCTTGTGTTGAGGCCCCCTGGACTGTATATATTATTCTCATTATAAAAGATGTTAACGGATAAATCAATACAACAATACCAAGCACTGACATTTTAACGAAAAAAGTAACTTTGCGAGCACTCTACTTTGGACATCAGAAGTTGCAAACCTGACTCTGGAATGTTAACTCATTTGCGTAATTTTTTTAATGAAAAAAAATCTGCTTTCCTGATGGTAGAGATAGCTGCAGCCTATTGACGCCACAGTTGCTGTAGGTGTGACATTGTCATGTAATCGAAATGTTAGGCCAAATGAGCAAGTCTTCCGGTTACTCTTCTCTCCGGACCGGAACATGACATTGTCATTATGGCGGCAGGAATAGGTGAGGCAGTAGAACCCTACCTGGGAAATAAATATGCCCTCAAACCGGGATACGACAAAGCCAAACATGGACGTTATAGCAACAGGAATAGGTAAGAGATACTTACTTATTCGGGTAGACTTTAGTACCAAAATCAGTAGGTACATGATTTTAATACTTGAGGATAAATAAATAAATATCCCTGTATAATTTACACAAAATAAGCTAACCTTGAAGTACGCTGATTATATGCCTGTATTATGGGTGTATTTTTAGACTTATTGCTATAAATAAAAGTACTTAGAAATACTTAAATAAGTAAATTGATAGAAGAAGCCGCAAGATACTTTGTGGAAATCCATACTTAAATCTAAATAAAAATTAACACTCCACGAAGGTCAAGCAGATACTCATCTGCTCGACCTTCGTGGAGTACAGTCGAATTTTCCTGATGATGCTTCGGTTACGAAGCGAAACGTACGTTTTAGTAGTGTGTGTATTGTTGGTGCTAATACGAGTAAAACAGTTTAGTGGTGTGTGTTGAATGGAGCTGGATATATTTGGGGAGTTTTAGCTTCCGGTAAGTCCAATTCATTCTTAGCGCACTATTTTGCCTGTTTTGTTACACCATAAAACGTATACATTTTTTGGCGGGAAATTGCAAATTAAATAATTTTATTTAGACTTAAATAAGTACCTGTATAAATTTAATAAACACATATATCTAAAAATACAGACGTCTATGTTCACCATGAAAATAACGTCGGAAATCGATTCGTGAATTAATTTCATATTTTATATTTCCAGCTCTCAATGGCATGGTGTGGGGTGCACCGAATGCTATCGTCGAACTGATTGAGAACTTACTATATGACACTAATTACCAAACGCCTTTTTTTAATGACTATGACTGGTAAGTTTTTTAGACTGGCTGTCCCTATGAACTTCGTACCACCAAAAACTGACAATTATTAACAATTTGATCACCAATGCAATCGGCCTGAGAGAAGCACTAAACACGTAAGGCATGCCACATAAATAGGTACGGAATCCGGAATTTGATTCGAAAAATCGAAACAAAAGACCATAATTCCATATCCATTTTATATCCCGCTACGGAATTTTCTTTCGAAAAGTCTAAACGAAAATCATACCAAGTTTTTTTTATGGTATTGGAAGGTAAACAAGCAGACGGATTTCCTGTTGTTGAGAAATTTCCGCCGCCTGGAGACACCAAAGGTGGTAATGTTGCGTTGCCAATCTAAGGCCGCTATGTTAGACCTCAAAAAAAGATTGTTTAGCAGCTACCTTAACCTTTCGAACCGGAACCTGTCATGACGTTATGGCGGCAGGAATAGGTAAAGCGGTGGTACCAATCCGGGCAAGTCGCTGCGAAACATAACTATCTAGTCAGATGTCACGGTGTTAATGAGGGTAAGCCTATGCTCGACTTTTACGAACTGCCTGGCAGGAAGGCAGATATTCTATTGTGCAAAGAAGCCCGGACCAACACGGGGAAAAAGTTACAGTTAAATTGTACAAAGTTCTGTAACTTTTTTGTGCGTATCATTTGAAAGTATGCGGCGGACTTAAAAGTAAACTCATATAGTTAAACACTTATGTACAATCATGCGTATCGATACTTATACACAGCAAATTTAAATTTACACAAACTACAAACTACACTTTTACTTTTACACAACACATCTCATTTTTGTTACACTATTGCTAATCAATTTCTGCTATTTCTTGTTTTATAATCAAAAATCGCACAGTTTAATACCCCGACACCGCATCTTCCTGCCGTAATGCGACGCGTTTGCGTAACGCTTTACATTCCGTCTCTCCGTACGCTGGATCAGGAAGCGGGAGCTGTGTCCGCCTTAGCATGGTTATGTAATATACAGTATTTTATTCTCATACAAACGGACGACGTTTATACCTACACGTCTCGAGTTCGGTAGGCACTCGGTATGCAATTATTCACGGTTGCGATTCAGTGACGAACGGTCGATACAATAGCTTTTTTACAAATTTTTCCTATTGTGTGTGCGTATGATTTGTGAAGGTTATTCTGGTTTAGTAAGTCCTAGTACTTCCTGAATATGGCAAAGAATAATTATAGACTGTATTACACTGGTTTTAAACTTCGCTTGAGCGATGCCGATTACGTATCTTTTTTATAATATTTAGTAATCAATTTTTCATCTATCACTTTCTATCCATTAAGTGTTTTTTTATTTATTTGAAAATATACAATATTTACGGTCACAAAAATTTCACCCAGATGTAGTTATACAATACTGCAGGCGCGTGACCCTATCGCGTGTTGCCGCACTGTACGGCTGTAGGTATTTAATTTAAAAAGTGGATTGAGTTACAATGCTGTATATTAGATTACCGTTAGTTGTATCTACAGCCGTGATTATTTTGAAAAATTATTTAAAGTGAAACTGGTTGGCAAATGTGTACGTAACAATGATTTTTTGATAATAAAATGCAGTAGAACTCCGACCACCCACGACTAGCTGAAGATACTAAGTGCCACAATGTGATAGATGGCAAGGCTATCGCCAATCGGGCACATATCCTGTCCCGAGCAACATTTTTCGGCTAGTCGTGGGTGCCCTGGATATTTTTTTTTTACTTTTTAAAATTCCGCCAAGTACCAACATTAAAAAGTATACTTCAATTAATTTTACGCAGGTATCTTATACCAATAGCAAATCCAGACGCTTTAAACTTCACCAAAAATCAAAGGCACTTGCGACCAATAGATCCTTCTATTTGGTCCAGAAATCTGACAGTACGGACAAAACGAAGACCAAGTTACTGGAATAAAAATTTGGAACACGAAAGTAACCACACTTGTTTTGGAACAAACATTAACAGAAACTTTGCTTACCACTGGCAAGGTAAGTGGCCATCACTTATTTGTGTGAAGTACACGTTTACACAAAATAAGATACATAATGGCAAAATAATTAATATCTTTAAATGAACAAACACTTGTACTATTTTACGTACCTAAAACAGTACAAGCGTTTCTTAATTGAAAGGTATAAATATCTGGAGATTTAACCAAGAGCCGACGATGGAAATATCCAATACTAGCTGCTACCTGCGACTTCGCCCGCGTTTTCACAGAAACCCGGTGTGCGATCGGGATTAAAAATAGCCTATATGTTAATCCAGGTCACAATCTATCTGTCTTCCAAATTTCAGACAAATCCATTCAGCCATTCGAGCGTGAAAGAGTAACAAACATCCATACATCCATACTGACAAACTTTCGCATTTATAATATTAATAGGATAACAAAAAAATTAAATGGGAGTTTAGCAACATACAACATTGTTTGACATATTATATGAATAATAATGTGTTTTTTCAATTTTCTAATAAAAACACCCGAGATTGAACAAATGCCCGTTTGCTGATAGATTTACCTGTGGCTAATCGTGGGTTGCACTTTACCACCTTTAAAGTAAACAGCCGACATCTATTTCTTACCATCAAATGCGTGCTCGAATGCAATGTAGAAAAATGTGCTTTATGGAAAAAGTACCTAATAGTGTATAACGAAAAAAGCCTCGAACAATGACTAGTAAATTTAATGGTAATTGTACTTGCTTTATTTTTTTTTTCATTTATTAAGTATATTTTATTTATGTGTTCTAAGTATAGCTATAGTTAATTGTTATTTGTAATTATTGGTAACATAACAAATCCATATATTTTCAAATGTTTAAAGATGACGTCCACAAAACGCCGGAACTCTGTTCGCAATTTTACCCCGGCCAGAAGCCTTTCTCGACTGCAGAAGCACAAGCAATTCGTGCCTATGTAGATAGTCTCGGAGACTTGGTTCAACTCACTATACATTTGCACGCGAGCTTTGTACCCAAAAAAGTAAGTAAAAAAAAATCTATGGTGTGTGGTACTTTTCCACTACGCAATTAAGACTTTCTGAAAGCGTATGTTGCAGTTAAGATAAAGAGCCGGCACTGGGACGAGGTCACATACGATTAGGTCCCACTCACCTGCCTCCTCTGCTTTTCCTTCTCTTATTTAAAAAAATAGTTATCCTGCTTTTTGTATTTGCTATGCATAACGTGTTTACTTGAAGGTTTTTTTAAACCCAACCTTAGGTTGGAAACATGTCATTTACACATCTCTTTATATAATACTAGCTCTTACCCGCGGCTTAATTGAGATGTGAGCTATCTTACCTTTCGAGCTAGGTCAAACTGCATACGGTGTGTAAATTTGATTTAAAATATGTTAAGTAGTTTAAGAGTCCATCGCGGATAAACGTAATATGTAATTTATATATATTAAGATGTGTTTGAACCATCAGATAGGTCGTCTGCTTTTTTGCCTTTTATCATTATTAAAAAAGAGGACAGTTTGGTGTTAATTTAAACTTAAGCGTATTGGAGTGTACTACGTTGTAAAAGATATACGTAACATCGTCTACGTAACATAGACTGAATCAAGATATGTTATGTCAAAAAGACATAAGCAAGTTATGTCTTTTTGGCCCGAAAAATTTAATTGTATAAAGTCTTAACAGTAGGCAGCAAATATGTGCTGGGTAAATCCTGCAGATAATACAAAAATATACACCGGAAAGCCTAAACTTGTATCTAATGTCTAGACGAGATATGTTTTTGTTTCTTGTAAACTTACTGACATGAGATTCGTTGTTATCATCTTCAATAAAATTTCAATTATACCCTTTAGGATATTATCAAAAGAATTATTGTTATCATTGGAATATTATTAACTGTAGAAGTGTTTATTGTAGGTATTCTTATTTGAGTGTATAGCAATATTCCTTGCTTTTTATCTATTTTTGTGCGAACAAATTGTATGACGTATGAAGTCGATACGATAAAAACTTCTTAAAAAAATTACCATCTAAAAAAATTAAAAACAGTAAATAATTTTTTTACCATTAACTTTAATCATTACTTTAGTTGACATCTGTGCAATTCTGAGTCGACTTTTTTTTCATTAAAAAATAGTCATCAATATCTCTTTCCCCACTCTCTCCGTTCCTATTCTGAAAAAAACAATCAATCATCCCTTGTTTTCATACCCTTATGGTTGGATTTTTTAAACTTTTAAATAAGACTTCTTTGGAGGTTAAACACTATCCAACAAAAACAATATCATAATCGTTCTACCTACACTAAAACGTAGTGATTATATTCTCTTTGACCTACACTGTAAAAATCCGTATGTGATATAACTTAAAAAACCTTAAACTTCGTTTTTTTGTCGATTAAAAACTAATCTAACCTAACTAATTTAACCTAAATAGCCTAAATAATTTATAAAATAGGTCATATATTCAGATATTACGCGTCTATGTCTTACAGCGTAGTCTGTGTTTCAGATAATCTTTTAATAAATTTCTAAATTTGAATGTATAAAGTATTAGGTCAAATTTAAGTCGACCTTCGATTTTAATCGAAATATATTTACATCGACCTTCCCTTTTCTACGTATGCGAGTACTTCCTAATAGATAAAGACGGACACTTATTGTTATGCGCATCTTGTAGAATGTATAGTTTATTTTTACGAACGTCATTTAGTTAAAGTACAATCATGTACAATTTATAGAGTGCAGTAGGGAAGATCGCCTGGATAATACCACCGCCTTACCTGTTACTGCCGATTTAGCATCAGTGCTTTGCCAATGTCGGTTTCCAAGAAAGTGTAGTCTTAGCGACACGCACCGCTAATATCTATGGTATAGTTGACGGTTCTTTCTAACCATCAGGAGAGCCGCTTGCTTGTTCGCTAGCTGAAGACTGTTTCATTGTTTGTTTTTTTGACCGACTTAGCAAAAAGAACATATTATTCCACTCCTACTATACTTTTTATACCTGTAAATCAATGTCTCCGTCATTTCTGAACTGATTTCAAAAATCTAAGTAGAATGTACCTACTTGGTGACCACCTTAGTGGCCACCAAGTCTGGGTCTGATGAAGATATCCCAGGAAAATAGAGACAAAAACCTAATTTTTGTGTACATAGATTAGCTTACTGTAATCGACGTCGGTTTTTGCACTGTTACTGCGATTAAGTTATCGTTTATCGTTTTTATCTGTCAATACTTTATTGCATCTGAAATGTGTTAAGTCAGACATATTTTACTTAAAATGTGTTAAGTTAGAACTTGCCATATTGTATTGTCAATAAAACAATTACATGCTAAATACAATTATCGTTGCCTTAATCGGTTTATTACACAATGCGTGTTTCCGCGTGTTATATACATAATTATTTTTTTAAATAGTATTAAAACAGGTTCAATTTATTAGATCATATTTGACAGTTCATCGAAATTTGACACCGTGTCTTTGTAATAGTATAATTTCATTGTTAAAAATTAGTATTGTAGATTTACCTAACCTTATAATTTTTAAATACTTAAAATGTAGAGTAGGTACTCATGTGAAAATAATGCATTTTATGGTTTATATTTTGACAAGTAGATATTTAAAAAGATTGGCATAATTTGTAAAATGTGATCTATTAAATTGACCCTGCTTTAGCTCTCTAAAACTGCCCTCTAAACCTGGTCCGGACTCCGTTGCAAAATAGACCATCTGTCTTCCCGCCAGGCAGCTTGTAAAAGGCGAGCATATGCTTACCGTCACTAGCACCGTGACATCTGACTAGATGGTAGGGTTTCGAAGCGACTCGCCTGGATTGGTATCACCGCCTTATCTATTCATGCCGCCATGACGTCAGCACTTACCGTTTACGTTTCCGGTTCGGAGGATAAGGTAGCCGGTACATTTACGTTTGCTCGAGGCCTAACATTCCGGCCTCAGGTTGGCAACGCACCATAACCACCTTTGATGTCTCTAGGCGTCGTGAATTTCTTAACATCAGGAAATCCGTCTGCTTGTTTGCCTTCCAATATCAAAAAAATAAAATAAATAAAATCTCCAACGACTATAAGTTTATTACCACGTCGCCATTTGCCAATCTTTTTTTAAAGATAGTTTATGAATTTGTAAATTCCGACTAGTGGTCAAAAAGTTGTACAAAGAACCATAACAGATGTTCTATTCTTTATTTTACAAAACAGTCGAATTGATAACTTGCTTAGTTTTGGGGTCGGTTGAAATAGGCGGCAAATCGTTTAGTTGCGTATCGCCTTCCATTAGAGTTAAAAAAAATGAGTTTAATTGTATGTTATTATTTCACGTCCAGAGCGATGTTATGTGATTAATGATTTGGCCTACTTTTTATCCTGAAATCCAAACAGATTTTTGGGGGATAGCTAAATACCAGACTGTAGTATATAGGCAAAACCACGGCAAACATTTAGCATTGTACATGACAGAGTGAAAACTAACATATTATGTCAAATGCTAGATCTATGCCCCATAAAGCAAACTTTAGCTCTAGTTTTAAGTCTAAGTCTCCTTCACCCTTAAGTTGTTTGACAGAGATCCTCCAAATCGATAAGACCGCCTTTGTATATCTTATTGTTTAAGTGTGATAGTCTCTAATAAGTATTGCATTTTGGTGCTTATTAAAGTGCATACTTTCATTTGCTTTCTTTATTAAATAAAATTTATTATTACGCTACGAACGCTACTGTTTATTATTATTGAGTTTTTTTTAGTATAGAGTATGATCATTTGTCATTTGTCAAGTTTAATTCATTTTTATCTATTCAACAACTGATTTCTCAAAATCAGGTTTAAATCATTTAATACTGTCATAAGTCGTCACATTCAGTCATGTCAGTGTTTAAGACAAAATGGAAGTATCCTTACCTAAGCTCATTTAGTGAGATTTGGTGACATCTCAAAAATACGCTATGATTACTTGATGAATACATCACTTTTGCACTTTATCTAAGTGATGAAAAAACCAACTAACTTTGACTAAGTTGATTCATTGTGATTTTTTTCTCTATCTCGCCAAAATCCCGTATTGATGGCTTAATCATTTTATTTTCATATTATTATAATCGCCTCTGTGGTCCATTGGACATGACTTTGTGAGGTCCTGGATTCAATCCCCAGGAACAACATAAAGAAAATTTGTTTTTTTTTTCAATTTTCTAATAAAAACAACGTTGGGCGGGATTGGATATGTACCTGGTTGGCGATAGGCTTGCCTAATACATTGCGGGATTTAATATCTTCGGCTAGACGTGGCTGCCCTCGCTGTTTGTCTCTGTCTTATTCTTTAGAGATACGGATGTGAATATACATTTTTTATACTTACTTATGTTATTATTAGGAGTATATACTATATCCATGGCGGTACAGTCTCCGACAGCCGAGCAACTACCGAAGTTTGCAAGCTATTGGTGAATATGCTGCTCGACAAGCACGCCTGCCTGATGGGAGACTTTATGAAGTAAGTATACTGTCTAATGGTTCGTCTACAAATATTCTGATGTTCTCTGACGTTTACAAATCTTGAATCTTAAAAATGACACAACTGATTTTTAACTTACCGATACCAAGATTTTGTATAAGTACTTGCGCCTAAGATGGCCCAGTTCTTAAGATGGCAAATTGTCAATATTTTGTATTTTTTTAAGTTTAAAAGAATTTAAATTGCTAGAACATGGTAGTAATTTAAACTCTTTCAAACTTTAACTTTAGGCCCAAGTACCTTCGTAAATATTTTCACTTGAGTAAATTAATAAATATGTACATCTTCTTCTTCTTTCTTTAAGTTTTGGCCTTCACGTTAGTATTTAGCCATTAGTCATGTAGAAATTTGCATCAAATTTTATATCAATTTCAATTAATTTTAATTAGTCATCAGTCGTAAATCGTCAGGAAGTCATGTCAGGCTCTTGGGTAAAGCGGTGGCCTTTTTACACAAGCTCATGTAACGAGATTTGGCGGCAACGAGAAAATATACGATAGGCTAATTTCTTTAGGATTATTTCATTTGTGCACTTTTACTGAACAAAATTGTACAAAATGCCACCAAAATTGACTAATTTTACTGAATATTAACACGAGATTCAATAATTATGAAAAAACTTCGACCATCTTTTCTCTCGATGGCGCCAAAAAATATGTACATCATCAATGTAAATGAGAATGAATGTATGGATGGGGAGACTTTGGTTGACAATCCACAATCAAATCGCTCTGGGGGGTGATTATATAACTCAGTTACCAACTCAAAATGGATGAGTGTACATCGAATCGCTGTCAAATGACGTGTTTCGTATTTGCTATCTCCAGTTACCAACAGGAATACAATAGAGATAGCAAACACAAACGACGTCATTTGATGTACACTTTTACAGTTTGAATTGACAAAAAAGATACATAATCATCCCCCAGGTTTTTATCTGGGCTGCTGTCAAGATTCTCCACAACCTGCATATTTGAAGAAAAAGAGTAACAAATGTGGGGAAAGCTAGGCAGGTCGCATGGATCATGTGAAAACGGATACTCTCCACCTACACCGTAAGGGACTTGGTGTGAAGTACGTATGTAACATCATGATCATGAGCCTATCGACATGATACTAGACGTTAAAGACTGACGTCGCCAATTTATTAGGGTTGTAGGCAAGCCCATCATGTTCACAACTATTGACCCACCGCCCTTGATTAGTTGTATATTTTACCCAGGTCCACCAAGGTAGCAGCGACGTGCGAGTGGCTGGATCCTTTTCAGATTACATATTAGGTGTTGTGGGGACGGAACTCGTGTTCATCGTCAAACCTTTCCACCAAGCGTTTCCTAATATAACTGATTTTGCTGTATTGGGTAAGTATTAAGTGAACGATATTTAAGCAATTGCTAATTTAAGAACCTTCGGTAATGGTGAATTTCTCAAAAAATCAACCACATTTTCCTCCCCTGCCTTTACAGTAATTATATCGTTACGGGCAGGCCGCCCAGCTTCGCACGGATGGACAAATTTCTATGTTATTATACATATTACCTTACTCTTGAATCACTCTATCTATTAAAAGAAACTACCTCAAAATCCATTGCGTAGTTTTAGAGTTCTA
>NJDC01005304.1:136395-148443 GCA_002245475.1 Calephelis virginiensis
GGAGAAGTGGGGAACGCTAATATTTTTCAATAACAAGGCTTATAAAGTATATTAAATTAATAAATAAAACATTACACACACTACCATGCATTTGACACACACAAATATATTGATGATAACGATATAAGATCAGATGGCGCACTAAAAAGTTTGGAAACAAAGTTGATCTTGAGAAATGAAGATGGCGTTCTTATCAACAACATATTAAAATTTATTATGTTCGTATTTCGACCAACGGGCGACCACTTGTAATATATAAAATCTCATGTCAAGCTGTTCGTAATCCAAACCCTCTATTATGATTCAACTGACTTTTATAAAATTATTATGTACATACATACATACATATCTTCACGCCAAGTCCCTTACGGGGTAGGCAGAGAGTATCGAGTGCCAGACCTCACGATTCTGACAAACCTGTCTTGCTTCCCTTATCACAAAAAAATACCAAATAACACGAATAACTCTTACCTTGGTACTATTCCACAACATTAAATGTGCCCTAGGAGTAGTTTCAGCACCTAACTCGTGTGCTAAATCTGAAGAAGTGACTACTGCAAAGCATATTTCACCAATAGTATCAAATTCTTTAGATTTCAACGCCACATTGTACCAAATGTTGTAATATCTTGAGGTAGTTGTAAATGGTGTGAAACCAACAGCTACTGCCTGAAAAAGTAATTAATACCTGTACCTGTAATTATACATTTACATAGAAACACTAGCCAACCCCGAGAGCTTCTTATTGCTTGACATTAAAAACTAGTAACAAACTGTATGGATTAATGCATAGCTTTTCCCATTTTTTTTTCGGTTTTTCTTTTCATAATAGATAGGTTCAGATTCAATTTGTGTAACTTGTCCAGGGATATTTTTTTTATTTTATTCTATTCTATAGCCTCTTTTCGGACATGACAGTATTTTTTATTTTTCGTATATTCTTTATGTTCCACTTTTGCGTGTCCGTTTGCCAATCTTCCCCATTCTGGCATTTCTATGGCCACTCTACCCCATATTGTTCCCGCGACTTGTCTAATGTCCTCGTCCTACCTTTTTAGTGGTCTACCTCTCTTTCTCTTTCCATCTCTTGGGTACCATTGTGTGATTATTTTACTCCATTTATCCTTTCCCCTGATCATGTGTCCTGCCCATTTCCACTTTAGTCTTCTTATTTTCAAAGTTATGTCCTGTACCTTTTTTTTAAGAACCTTCTTAGATTCTCTTCTTAGATAAGATTAGCAAATTTAGACCATCTGTTCAAGCATGATGCAATAACTATGCGAAATGGGGAAATATATAAGTAAATAAATACCCTTGAACAAATTAATTACAACCCCCACAATCGAATATTACCCCCCACCCCTCAAGTAAGCACATTATATGCTGGTATTATGGGTGTTAGCCAACAATACTAATAGTAATGAGTAAATTTTAGTAATTTGGTATCCGAAATAAATTTAATATAAACATCAAGGGCCAGAAATTCAGACATCTAGGAGATGTCAGAAATGTCTGACGGAAATTGAACCCGGGGTTCACAATTGGTTGGTGGCATTAGGTGTGTGCACTAACTTCTCAACCAAAGAGGTGGTAAAAATTTATATTATTAATTGCATATTTTAAAATCTTCTAATATAAAAATACCTGTAACTGAACACACTGTGACATTAATTTTAGAATGACTTCAAAGTTTACTGACTGTACTTATACAGCTTAAATACATTCCAAAATTTATATTAGGTTACCAGGTTATATACGGTTTTGCAAAATATACCTACTGTCAACGAGGGCACCCACGACTAATTGAAGACACTAAGTCCCACAATGTGATAGGCACATATCCAAATTTGGGCAATGTTATTTTTAGTAGAAAATTGAATATACAAATATTCTATTTTGTTTGTTGCCTGACCTAGGGGATCAAATCTGGGACCTCAAGAACTAAAGTTCGCTGAACCTCTAGATCACAGGGGTTGAGCCTCTGCCTACCTCATATGGGATAAAGGCGTGAAGATACTTTACTTTTACCTAGTGTCAAAAATAGTGTACGGTTACCTAGTGTACGGTAGATAGGACTAAAAATTAATCTACCTTTAAATTAATTTATAATAAATTATGAAACTTATGTTCATAAATAAATAAAATGTTTTGGCTGTGATTTAAATGTACATTTTTATAGAAATATGTAACTTCTTAAAATTGACTAAATATTTGCACACCACAATGTGGTAGAATATGTTGTATTCTTAAATATCTTTATAACAACTTTTTAACACACATATTCCGCAAATAAATAATTTTCATTTCATTTTCATTTCATTTCATTTTGTTGTGTATTTGGACTGCTGTCATATTGATTGTTAATATTACGTGTATGTGGGTATTTGAGTAATAAATCAGTTATGTTTCTGTCTACTAATTTGGATACACTTTACATTTCATTTCATTAAAAAAATATTTTTTTTTATTTTTAAAAAAAAATTAAGGATAAATAAAAAAACTTACATCACAAATTGATAACAAGTGAACAAGATCTTCAGTAGAGGATACTCTTTGAAGAGGCCTCATTACCAGTTCCAAAAAGTTTATCATACTTTCTGCATTTCTTGGCCCTGTAAAGTATACACATATTAATAATAACAAATTTACAAATGAGCAATGAGATGAATCAATGAATATTCCTTTGTGTACAACAAAAAAAACTGCATGTTTGTACCTTTATACAACACTGCCCTAGAAGTGACAGTGTATGCCATTAATATTGGCCATGATGGTATTTTATTATGTTGCAATCTGCACTCACTGCCTGGGTTCCAGCAATTAATAGCAGCAAAATGTACCTGTACAATTAAATAAAACAATATATTATGTTTTTTAATAAAAATAAATTGTAATAGTGTTCTTAATTAGTATGTACAGACAGTGTTATTGTTCAATGGATTAGTATACATGCCTAACACCAATGAACTACAACAACACAGGGATTCATTTCCAATGTAATGTTTAGATATTCATTACACAAATGACTCTCTAAACATTTGTGTTTCTGAGTCTTGGTGTTTATTAAATCTATTGCAGTATCTATTTTAATATTTCTATGTATTAATATTGTTGAATAACACCCATAATACAAACATGTAGCTTGCTTAATATGGGGCTAGGTTCAATTTGTATACTCATACTTACTCTATCTCTCATAACATTAGCAGCCTTTTCAAATTCTCCCCGAACATATTGTGATTCCGCATCCCAAGGTGCATAGTACATAACAAAGGACACATCTGCAACATTAATGGATGACAATGCATCACTTAACTGCCCTCTGTACCAATCTGTCACTGCTGAATGTCGATGGAAAAATCTCACTGCATGAGGAACTTTTGAAGTTTTTGAGGGTCTGTAAAGAAAAAATATATTAAAGTATCTTTACACCCATATCCTTGAAGCGGGTAGGCAGAGGCACAACCAGAGCACCCACGACTAAGCCAAAGACACTTTGTCCCACAATGTGTTGTGGCAAGCCAATTGATGACTAGGCTCATATCCAATCCCAGGCAATGTTGTGTTTATTAGGCGATTGAAAAAATACACATCTTGTCAAGAGTTAAGTCAAACACCGAACCACAACACAAAAGAGGCAAAAGGAGTATAGAGGCAAGAAGAAAAGAGAGGACAAAAAATAATAATTCTAAAACATTTTATTACATTTGTAGCAACTTATAAGGCTTTGTTGACATAAGCAGCTATTTTTATAAGATTGTCAGAAAGATGTAATAAAAAGTATTAAACATCAGAATCATATTTATTGAAAAATTGATCAAACTCCAAAGTAAGCAAATTATATTATGCTTGTAAACAAATAACAACTATGTTTTAAACATTTTAATAACAACTACTCATTCTCCTTTAAGAACTTTTGGCAAACAAATAATTTGTATATTTATAATTTATTGACCAAACTTTCTGTTACGCATAGTGTCTTTAGAATACCAAGTTTAATCAACTTAATTTATAAACTAAATTAAAATCATAAGTGCTTTCAAACCATAGTAAATTTTATAATGAAATTGGTGGCAAACCTTAAAAGAAAATTTTGTTTTAACTGTAGGTGTAAGTCTGAGAAAACTAGGCAAACATAAATGTTATTCATAAAATCAAGAAAAACATAACTAACCAAATAATTCAACACATAGAACCTCGAACTCCTCAAACATCTATAACAACAGACTAGTAAACAAAATGTGTTTCATTAAGTTTTCTTATTGTTTTTTAAATACACTTATTATGTTGTATCGTCAATTAAGTATACCAGCTGTTGAAACTATAGAACTGAAGTGTAAAATGTGTGTAAACGAAGAAGAATTTTACTAACAAATACTACTTACGCACTGTGTAGAGCTCCGTAAGTGGTCAAAATAAGAGCGAAACAAAACACAATTTCTTTAAATAACATATTTGAAGTTAAATCCCTGTTATTATTATTTTCAACTGGAGATTTATTGTGCGATTCTTGCTCATCGCTAGTAACACTTATTTCTTGTTTTAATGACGTGACCTGTGTAATATCTTCTGCGTCCACCGTTGGAAACATTACACGTCATACAAAAACAAAGATTTAACAAAAGTTTTATCAAATAATAATTAGCATCGTATTGAAATAAATGTATACGTCCAGCCATAAGTTTTGTCTAATAAACAAAAAAGCACAACATTGCAAATGATATTAGGTCTGCATTTTTCGTTTCACATGTAAAAGTATATTAAAAAGATTTATATTATTTACAGAATACTCTTGCAGTGAATATTTTGCACATTTTCAACTTATATGTCAAGGTGACATTGGCATACGATTGAAAGAATTTGACATAAAATTTGTCATTGACATTGCAAAATTTTTGATCACACAGCTGTTCATCAATAAGCATACTCTATCGAGTAGGTATTTATCATTCATGAGTCAATCCAACTAAGTTGGTACCCACTTCATATTATTATTATTATACCTATCTCCCACTAAAGTTGAATACCAAAATAATAAAAAAAAAATTGTGGGATTTTCTATGTTGGCTCTCACTCTTACAGCTTACATTGCAGCCATGATTAATTTGTATACACATTGGTGGTCAGTTTGTTTCGCACTCCCCAAACTAATTTTAAGTTAGAATTTTACCTTCTTTTAATGATAGTAGCAGAAAAAGAACAAAATCGGAAAGTCATTTTCCCGCTTGAAATTTAGGTAATTGAAACACACAGACTACTAAAGATACCAATGTTGAAAAAGCATTGCTTTTTTATTTAAGCCCAAGAACATATTGTGATGTTACAGCTGAGGTACAGATAGTACTAGTATTTAAATTATGCGCTTCGGCTTTACACTTTTTAGTCTTTTTACACTTAGGCACAAGGAAAGAGGATGAAGAAAGGAGGTTGGCGGGAAAGGTCGAAGGGGGAAGGCGCGCTTTTCGAGGGTTCCCTCCAATCTTTAAGCTAAAAATGTGTAATATAATGTAAAAATGTGTAATTTGTAAATTAATTAAAGTGTAAATATTACTTAATAAACTATACTAGTGAAAGACTATTGTAGAGTTTTATCACGACAGAAGAGGCAGAGGCCTGAACAAGAAAGAAATTTGAAGACGAAACTAGAAAAAGACATGAAATATGGGTCTATTACATAATATTAGACTAGTATAAAATATAGAGGTAAAAAAAGAATATTAAAAATACGTTTTGCACTGTCGTAGAAGTTTTGGCGCCAACATGAAAGAAGATGATTTTGATGTTCAGAATTTTAGTTTTATAATTTGTGTGAAAATAATCGTAATTTAAGGATGTGACGTACTATAAAACAAATTAACGGAGAAACATAATATGTAAACTTCAAGAAATTAAAACTAAAGACGTATTGAAAGACTCAAATAAGCTTTGTCTTAGTGAAGGAAATGACTTTTAAAAAGGGGAAGACAATATGTTAAGAAACTGAAGAAATGAATTTAAAATTTTAATATGAAAAAGAATTTATTATTACGGAAGACGTGGCAGCATGGCCTAAAGGTCTTAGCCGGGCCCAGAAAGGGGCAAATTAACTTAAAAAAAAGGATGAAGAAAATATATTATTTTTGTCTATGAACAAGAAAAACGTCAATGTCAGATAGAAATTAGAATTGTCACAATTTTGCGTTTCAAGTTATGGCTATTTACAGTAAAATTTCAATTCAATTGAGACAATTTACATTTAACTGCTTGTAACTCGCAACCAAAGTGATTTTACATTTTTTTCCATCTATATGTGTAGAATAAACTCATTTACTAAACTTCATATGAGAAGTAAATAAACTGGTTTCCTTCAAACGGTTTTTATAAAATGGAATCCCCGAGGCAGTTGGAATCTGAGTCATTAGAATACTGGAAGGGCCAAGCAAAATATTATGAACAAAAGTATGTACTCCACATTTTACTGTTTGCACTTTCCGCAATAAATTCTGTAATTATATTACCATTGATATTTTTATTGTAGAGCTAATGACATACAACAGGAATTGGATGAATACACAGAGAATTCAGCACAGCTTGAAGCAGAGTTAGAAGCTTCACTAGCACAAGCTGAAAAACAAAACAGAGATTTGGAACAACAGAATAAACGTCAAAAGAATGAAATAGAACTGCTAAAGGTAAGTGAAACTGTGAGAGTGTTCTTTGAAACATTACATACTTCTGTTTATCATAATATGATTGTTGTTACTAAACTAATGTTTTGCTCTTACAATGCCATTCATAAAAGAAACTTGAGAGAAGAAATAATATAAAACTAATATATAACAGTATTTTTGACTAATAGTTACTATATGGCTTCAATGATATTTTAAATCGCCTCTGTGGTCTAGCGGTCCGGGTGTTGGACTTGACTGCATGAGGTCCCGGGTTCGAATCCCGGGTCGGCCAACAAAAAGAAAATTGGATTTTTCCAATTTTCTAATAAAAAAATGTTGGTCATGATTGGAATTGTGCCCGGTTGGCGATAGGCTTGCCACCTATCACATTGTGGGACTTAGTGTCTTCGGCTAGTCGAGGGTGCCTTGGTTGTACCTCTGCCTACCTCTTCGGGGATATGGGCGTGAAGATACTGATATTTTAAATTATATGGTTATTGTAATAGGATTTATATCAACTAGAAATCCTCTTTGATAAAAAGTGATTTTGGTGTCATGATTTTAAGATGCGACTTATTTTAAACACGATTCAGGGCCAAAACTAAAAAAGTAAGTCTTACTTGAGAAAATCTTACAAGCTTTTGAATTACAACAGTACAGAAAAAGAACATTGTGTATAGTATCATAGTGGGTTGTCATGATGCCAGATTTTTTTTATTTACAATACAATGAATACAATCTAAGGTATAAAAGATGAATCTCATATCTAGTTGGAAGAAGTGACTATATTTAGGTCACTTTTATGATTGTTTATTGGAACATGACAGATATTGTATGTTATTAACTAGTCTAAATGCTATTGAGAAAGGGAAGAAATTTGACTTTATGAGAAACAAAAGATAGAGAAAGGATTAATCAATAATGATAAGGAAACTGTGGTGAACAATGTCATGAAACAATCTGTGTTACATCCTTTTAACTTATTTTAAACTAGGTATTATGTATTTTTTACTTATTTTAGAGTAAGCTGGAACGAAGTCAACATGAAATGAATGCTTTAGAAAATGAACTACAGTCTCTTAAAAAGGAAAAAGATAAGCAAGCAATATATGTAAGAGAGTTGGAACAAAAAAATGATGATTTAGAAAGAGGACAGAGGTAAGCTGCTATTCATTTTGAAATTTTGTTGACAAAAAAACAGTGTTCTGTTTTCTTTTTCTGTAAGATAGGAAAAACTTGGTCTTTGATTTTAAGTTACTATATCAATTTATTATTTGTAATTTTGTTATTTTGTAATGTACTAAAATAATTACTATCAATACAAAATTCATAAAGTCATGAAAATGTACAACCATACAATACTCAACACAAAGTACGAAAAGAATATTGGATCTGAATTTTAAGACACAATAGTGAATGAAATGTTTTCATGCACCTGGTGATATTGGTATGAAAAAAACTTGTATTTTGTGTATGTAGTTGACATTATATTAAAATAATAATAAAAAAGAATCTCATTGTCTGTATGTTGATAGAGGTACATAAAGGGCCCCATGAATTTCCCCGTGTTGGTCCGGGCTCCTTTGTAGAATAGACCATCTGCCTTCCTTGCCAGGCAGCTCGTAAAAGGCGAGCATAGGCTTACCATCACTAACACCGTGACATCCAACAAGGTGGTAGAGTTTGGCAGCGACTCGCTCGGACTGGTACCACTGCCTTACCTATTCCTGCCCCCATAACGCCATGACGTGTTCCGGTTCGGAGGGTAAGGTAGCCGGTAAACTTACTTTTGTAGTTTAACTGGTGTTAAATCATTACATTTATATAAGGGTTGGTTTCATTTCAGGATTATATCTGAATCTGTGTCATGTATTGAGGCCCTTCTAAATCAAGCATACGAACGTAATGCAGTTTTAGAAGGTGAAGTTGATGAAATGGAAAATCTAAGGGTTAGGTTGCAAAGAGCAACTGATGAAGCTAGAGGTAAGTGATTTACTATGAATTTTACAAGTTTATAGCACAAAGTACGTTCCTTTGTTAATACTTTTGTATAAAAGAAAAAACTTGTTTGTAATCAAAAACTATATAACCAACAAATACTATACTACAACTTTTAAAAAAAATCTTTCATGATATTTAAACAATAAATACCTAAATTAACAGTTAATATGGGCTGTTTTATCAATATATGTTGAGTATTGAAGTAATGTGCGGTTGTAAAGGCGAAGCAAGCAGGAAACAACGGAGTTCTCTAAAACTAAATAATGTGTAACATGTGTTTATTGTACTATATCCATGTTAGTCTGCATATTAGATATTGGTTTTAGCATCCTTAGAAACTGTGTAAAAGATTTCGGAAAGATAAGATATAAACATATTACCCAACTAAATTAATAAGCAACAATATTAACTTCATTGGTTACTTTTATATGTAAATTACACATTACTAATTTTATTATGTAATGTCCTTTCTCACATGTGTTTGAGATATTACACAATATTAGGTTAATGTATTCACTAATATTTTGCATACGGAGTTCATATATTACCATAATATTAACATAATTGTTTTTGTATGCAGATCTCAAACAGGAGCTAATAGTTATAGAAAAGAATCCAATATCTAAAAAAGAAGATAATAGTACAAATGAAACTGTTTGTAATGGACATTCTCCATCGCACATTGAAATAGAAACACAAACATCACTAGCTTCTCCACAAAAAAGTAAGATTATGATTTCCTTGTTAAATCTTTTTATGTATGTAATCAATTATTATATTGTGCAATAGCTAAAGTTTGACCTTGAAAAACTTGTATCCAGTAATAAGTGGTAGTAAAGTGAATTTGAATTTTCAGATTACTTACTAGATTTCAGATAGATTACTTCCCTGATATTTAGAGATGATGGCTAATGTAAAGCTTTGTATAAAATTTAGGTCTAAATAACATTTAGTTAGCCTTCACTCTATTTTTGCTTCATCTTAAGTTTTAAGATTTAAGGCTAGGACATTAGAAATGATATATTTTCGATTCAATTTTAACCATCGAATATACTTTGTTTTGTTTTGAGAAAAATATATATGTAATGTAGTTCAATAAAAATTCTAGTTTAATTATTAATGGCTTAAAACACGATAGGTACTTGCAACTTCATTCAATTTAAAAGAAAATACGAAAACAATGAGTTTTAATAATTTTCAGATTTTATTTGAAATTTTAAAAATCCGAATATGGTTACTTTTTAAATTTTTTTTTGAATAACAGAAACTAAAATCGTTGGATGATATAGTGCATACTGCCGACAGGGCTCGAATATCCTAATCTCAAGGTTTAGTTTAAGTATTGAGCGTCCCAAGCACTGACATTATAGCAATAATAATGGTTAATGTTGGTTGCTAATTTATGTTTTAAAAAATCCATCTTATACCTAATCTTAAGTTAAACAAAATGCAACTAATGAGAAGCATGTTGAGCAAGCACAATTTATGTATACATGGAAAATGCTGAAAAGGTTAACGTTACACAATCAAATTGCTTGGATTTTATCTGAGAGTGGACTCAAGCATGCTGGTATGACAAGGGTAATAAATGTGGACGAATCCAGCCAGGCCGCAAGGAATGTGCTATTTGGAACTCTATACTCTTTGCCTACCTGCCTACATTTATAAAGTATAATGACATGTTTATAAACTTTTGTTATAACATGTAGCGATTTAATATGACAAAAGAACAAAAGGTATTCTTTAAAAAAAAAAAAACTTGTTTGTTAATTCATTGCTCAAATTTCCTGAGTTTTTTAGTTCATAAAGTCTGAAACTAGTTTTAGTAAAAACGATTGTTTGTTTTGGTTTTTATCTCCTATATTTTTATTTATAATTATTATTGAAATACCCTTCTTTATTGTTTGCTATCAAGAAATTCTGAAATTAGTAAACAATTGGAAAAACAGAAAACTACATTATCCAGCTGTAACAAAGTGTATGAGTTATAAAAATAAATTTTAGTAGGACCAAAGTGTAAATCAATATTAAAGGTGAAGTTATGAACAATTACTAGTATGCTTTACTCTGTAGTCTTAAATATTGTTACACATTTTATAGTTTCCATCGCTGGTACTTCCATTTGATTGCTGCTGGTGTGATTCCATTTAAATTTAACTAATATAATGTTTGTATAGTACTACTATTTAAGTTATGCGCTTCAGCTTTACACTTTTTACTATTTTTACACTTTATAATTTTATTTTTAAATTGGCTGACCTAATCTAAATTTAAGCGAAATTATTTATTATGTAATAACAACTCTATATATAGATATAGATATCTTTAAAATACATTCGGGTTTTCGAAGCTTGACGAATATAGACAAAGCGCATAATTTAAATAGTACTACTATAAGTTATTACGATCCTTAACACAAGAAGTAGTAAAACTGGTAAGCTCAAAATTATTAATATCTTTAGTGAAAGTGTACAAGTGAATTTCAGTAATCATATTTAACTCTTTACACTATGTTAACCTTTTCAACCGCCGAAGATATTTCTTATAAGTTTGACGTGTCTTTCAATGGCATCATAGCTTCTAAGCAAATAGGCTGATTGTGATACGGTTTTTTTTATCTGAAAGCTGACATGGTTACGAGGGCCATTCAATAAATTTTTAGCCTAAGAAAAAATAAAGAAAATTTTGAGAAAGTAAAGATTTATTTTTCAACATAGTCTCCTTTCAATTCAATACACTTGGACCAGCGATGCTCCAACTTTTTTAACCCGTCAAAAAATACGATTTCCCGAGATCTTCAAAATAGGCCTCTGTGGCGGCGATGACTTCATCATTCGACCCAAATCTTTTGCCGGCGAATGACTTTCAGATTTGGGAACAAGAAAAAGTCGCATTGAGCCAAGTCTGGAGAATACGGTGGATAGGGCAGCAATTCGTAGCGCAATTCGATCAATTTGGCCATGACAACGGCGGAGGTGTGAGCCGGCGCGTTGTCGTGGTGGAACAACACTTTTTTTTTGCCAAATGGGGCCGTTTTTTTTCAATTCGTCGTCGAATCTGCCCAATAAGTCAGAATAGTAGATCCCCGTGATTGTTTTACCCTTCTGGAGGCAATCGATGTAAATCACACCTTGTGAGTCCCAAAAAACACTGGCCATCACCTTTCCTGCCGATTGAACAGTCTTCGCCTTCTTTGGAGCACGTTTGCCGGGTAAAGTCCACTGTTTCGACTGTTCCTTGGTCTCTGGTGTGTACCAGTGAACCCATGTTTCATCGGCGGTCACAAAATGACGCAAAAACTCCGCTGGGTTGCGCTGAAACAGCGCCAAACATGTCGCCGATGTGGTCTCACGGTTGCGCTTGTTGTCTGGTGTGAGCAAACGCGGCACCCATCGCG